>JAMBUN010000114.1:0-54951 GCA_030271035.1 Microascus cirrosus
GGGGGGTGCGCTCACCCAGGACGCCAGTCTCCAAGGTGGTTGTTTCTAGCGCGCCTTGGTTGCCCTTATCGTGTAAAGGGCCGGAGCGAAGCTGCGTGTTTCTTACTCTCCCGGGGGCTAGTTCATCTTTTCGTCTTATACCCGTATTCTCGGACCTCGGAACGAAGAGACCAGGCCTCGTGAGGAATAACCACATTCCCACCACTTCGCTCCAGGAGAACGAAGCAGTGAGGCTAATCTGTATCGCCGGCTCCTTTTCCTGCAGCATTACACAAGAGGAACAGGCCACATTGGTGTACTTGGAGAGGTTCTTAGACGGGGGTCCTGGCTGGCTCGCCCGCTGGTTCCTCGAGACCTCACCCATTGTAGATATCATAGAGTACACACGAAGCAACGCGCATGTATACGATCAAATAAGCTTTTCCATTTCGTCTAAAAAGCCCTCGCTCTATGCGAATCTTTTTACCTGCTCAGCACCACATTTTCCTTTCCTCTTCCCCTCCCCAACCTCGCTGATATCCATTCCAACCTACGAAGACCCCCTCACTTCCCTCCCCTCCCCCCAATCTTCGCCAACGCAGCCAGCTTCTCTTCACTCAGCGTCAACTCCGGCACCTCCCTAGCCCCTTTCTTCCCAGGCTTGTCCAAGAACCCCGTCGCAACAAGGTACGCGATATACACACCCACTGTTCCTAGATTAACAGCCCTATCCCCTTCCTTCCCGCCCTCTCCCAATCTCTCAAGTGCTCTCTCCGCATTCCTATCGTCCAGCTCCGGCGCGACGGCGTTGGCGGGCAGGTCACCCGCAACAAAGTGGAACAGCGGGAGCAGCGCATGCTCTGCCCTGCCCTCGTCGGAGACGTACGCCCTCAGCTTCTCGCACCATTCTGCATAGGACACCTTTGGCACCTCGTAGCCGTATTCCTCCAGGGCGCCGAGCCAGCCATTTAGGGTCAGGCGCGGGTGGCTCGTTACCTGCGCGACGCCTAGGGGGGAGACGGGCGGGTGCAGGGCACTTGCGACCACCACGCGGGCTACCTCTGTGACGGGTACTTGGTTCAGTGTATTCTCGATGTCGGGCCTAGCGCCGAGCTGGAGGCACCCCTTCCAGAAGCGCACGAGGAAGTCGTCCGTGATCGTCGTCCCGCTGACGGGATCACCAGATACATAGCCGGGTCTTACTACCGTGCCTGCCAGGCCGCGCCTCCCGGCTTCGCGGACGAGGTACTCGCTCGCCCACTTGCTCTGCCCGTACCCTGTCCCAAGACCCTTCCTGCTCCCCTCCAGGTCGTCGTCCTCCTGCACGCCCGTGCCGCCCTTGGCCACGCTCTCCTTGGACAGCTGGACGTAGTGGTCGGTGTCGAGCGTAGATGTGGAGCTCACGAACGCGAGCTTCTTGGCCTTGCCTGTCCCCGCGAGGGTGATGCACTCGACGGTGCTAAGTGTGTTGGCCGCGCGGAGGGACGAGTAGGGCAACATCCAGTTCACCTGCGCGCCGTTGTGCACGATGACGTCGACATCATTGGCGAGACGCTCCCAGTCCGCGTCCGCGAGACCGAGGTGTGGCTTGGCGATGTCGCCCGTCACGACGGAGAGGCGGGGGCGCCACTCCTCAGACCATACGCCGTAGGCCTTCGTAATGGTCTCGATGCGCTCGAGGCCGGACTTCTCATCCTTGGCACGCACGTGCGCGACGACGCTGTGCTTCCGCTCAAGGACCTCCTTAAGAATATACGAGCCCAGAAATCCCGTCGCGCCAGTCAAGAACACCGTGGCAGCGGAGCCAGCAGCCTGGGCCTCCGCCGCAGGGATCTTCTCCGGCAGGTTCTTGACAAGATCCCTCGCATCGGCAGCGTACGCCTCATCCTCCCCACCCCCATACCCCGTAAACGGCGCTACATCAAGCCTCAACCCCGTAGGGTCCAGCGCGCGGTCAATCTCACTCGCAAACTCGCCGAGGGTCTGCGACTGGAAGATGACGCTCATGGGCACGTCGATGTCCTTCCACTCGCGTCGCACCTTGAAGAGCATCTGCTGCGCGAGGATCGAGTGACCACCCTCCTCGAAGAAGTTGGACTCGGGCGCGAGCATGCGGGCTGTGAGGTTCGGGAGCACCTCGGCCCAGATCTTGGCTACGCGCTTCTGAGTCTCGGTCATGGAGGCGTAGGACTGCGAGGGACGGCGGTTGGCGAGGGCGAGGTCGGTTTCGCTGCTGGGGAAGGGGAGGGCGGGCTTGTCGATCTTGCCGTTGGGGTCTAGAGCTCTGGTTAATTCACAATATTGGAGTAAAGGGTCTTTAGGGACGTACTTAGCGGCATGCGCGAGAGGGGGATGAACATGGTGGGCACGGCGTATTGCGGGACCTTGGTCTTGAGGAAGCTCTTGCAGTCGTCGGATAGCGACTTGAACCTCCTCAGCATGCCGACCATTGACTCGTCCTCAACGTCCTCGACGTGGACCCCGCACTCCTTAAGGTGCTGGAACCACCGCTTGGCCTCGGGCACGATGTAGCTGACAAGCTTTGGCTCCTCGTTCTGGTCTCTCCTGACGACGGTAACATTCTCGCGGATGAAGCGATGGTGCGAAAGATGCGTATCGATCTCGCCGAGCTCGATTCGGAAACCCCGAATCTTGACCTGGTTGTCCACACGGCCGGTGCACTCCACAGAGCCATCGGGCCGGAAACGCCCCAGGTCGCCGGTCCTGTAGATGCGGTCACGGGGTCCCTTGTAAAGGGCCATCCACGGCTCCTTCTTGCCCTCAGTTGCCTTCTCAAACTCCTGCTGCCACTTCGCCGGGTCAACGAACCAGCTGGTCAGGAACTTGGCCTCGTTGAGCTTGCGGACCGTTTCGTCGTCACCGAGGTACCCCTCCGCCAGGCCACCCGCCCTGACAAAGAGCTCTCCCTGCTCCCCAATGTCACAGATCCTGTTCTTGTTATCCCTGTCGACTATAAGGAGCTGCACGTCGAGCATGCCCTGGCCGACGGGGATGATATCCGGAAGGCCGTCCAGGAACGTCGGATCGCGCGACTTGGAGACGATCTCAAAATAGGACACAGCTCTCTGGGTCTCTGTCGTTCCGTAAAGATTAATTATGTTTACGTTCTGAGCGAGGTCCTGCAGCTTCCTGCAGTCTTTCTTGGTGAGGAGGTCGCCGACAAAGAAGGCGTGGTGGAGGGAGGGCATCTGGGCGCTGGCGCCGCCGACGAGGATCTGACCCATTGCAGGGGTCAGGTGGGTGACGTTAACTTTGTTCTCCCTAATCCATTCGGCCAGGAGCTCATGTGCAATCATATCTCGAGGAGGGACAACGATCTGGGCGCCGAGGAAGAGCGGCGTGAAGATATCTCGCTGTACAGTGTTAGCCAGGCACAGTGCGTGTTACTGTATCGCGAGGCCTACCTGGATAGGATCATGCGCGATGCCGGACAGCATGGTGAACTTGTCCTTCTCAGACAGCCCAAACCTCTCGGACATCCATGGGAAGTAATACGTCAGGGAAAAGTGCCTACCCAGCACGCCTTTCGGCTTGCCCTCCGACCCACTCGTAAAGCTCAGCGTCGGCGCCGAGTCAGGCCCAACCACGACACCCGTCCCCTTGCCCCTGACCGCCTTCTGTGCCTCAAGACAGTCCTTCCCATTAACATCCCCACCCTCCAGCTCTCCGTCATCCGCCAGGTACAGCGACGGCACCTCAGCCTTGATCTTCAGGTGACTCGCGATGAACTCGGACACAGTAGCCGCGAGCTTTCCGGCGTCCTCCGTCGCGCGTCGGATCTGGACGAGGAAGTCCGGATTCGCGACCTCGAGGAGGACCTTCTGGCGGTCGGCAGGGTACTGCGGGTCGAGCACAGAGACGGTGGCGCCAGCCTTGAGGGCGCCCATGTAGGCGACAACGAGGTCGACGCCGCGATGGGCGTAGATCATAACCACATCGCCGATTACGCAGCCGTTAGCTACGAGGTAGTGGGCCAGCTGGTTCGAGGCCTCGTTGATCTGCCTGTAGGTGAAGGTGCGCTCGGGGTTGCGGGGGCCCTTGGTCTCGACGACGCAGGGCCAGTCAGGGTGCTTCTGCGCATTGGAGTCGAAGATCTCGTGGATAGCTGGAGGAAGCGGTCATGGTCAGTCAGTTTTGCTTCCCTTCTACCGCGGTAACCATCACGACTGCAGTATCAGGAGCTCGGGGTAAAGGCGGCACTTACCTCCGCGGAAGCCATTCCAGTTCAGGTCGACTGTGGGGTCGGGTAGCACGACGTTCGGGGCCATTGTGGGCGTCAATTGAGACGAGAAGATCACCGGGTGGCCGTTCTCATGGGCGTGCGCTGTTGAGGGTCGAAAACTGGCAACGAGCTGCAGGGGGAAAAAAAATGTTTTTGTCTGTCGAGTCACACACTTCCTGATGTGGCTTGCAGGTGCGAATTTGGCGGGGTGAAATCTGCCCCTCCATCGCGAGTCACAGCACCCTCTTCCGAATTCGGTAACAGTGGGGGTGCGCAACCCGGAGCCGGACGAGTCTTTGCAGTTGGGATGAGTCAGAAAGGGCACTTCACCGCCTGCGAGCTGTCACCGCCTGGGATTTTTCGGGGCGTTTGGCCAGGACCTCCGGTTGCGGCAACTGGGCCTGAGCCCATATTACATAACCTGGGGATCTCGACAACAGGAGCGTTTCAGGAAGCTCTTCCCCAACAGCCAGCCGCCCCAACCTCGGTCCTCCAGGTTCCAACGTCGACAACGGACGCGAGCCTCAAAACGCCCATGGGAGCTTAATAATGTTAAGGGGCTTTATCGACAGAGTGCTCACTTGAAAATCCCAGATCGGCTCGGTAGACGCACAATTTCGCTCTGCCGTCCAGGCTGATATCAGACCGGGAATCTACCTGACCATGATGGGGACCTCCGGCTTCTCTCTCCTTGGCATTCTTCACAAATACAAGTCCGTATCGTGGTACCGCCTTCGCTTAACTTTCTCGATATGACGGGCACGCTGTGGTTCCATCGGGGACCAGGCTGCTGCAGGTGGAGTGGGTTCCTCCAGACCTGTTTTGTGCTGACTCTCTTAGAACTACTCCAAGTTCGCTCTTACACCAGCTTGTAGTATCACCGCTTCAGCTTAACACGTCGTCACATTTAGCAATTTTCCCTATTGACGGACTAACCCAGTGCCCCCGCAGCCACAGAAGCCAGTTCCATGCCCACGACTCCTAGAGGCTCCATCCAACTCTTCTGCCTTTTCTCCTCCCTTCTTCGTCCTATTCCCACTCTTAATACAATCCCACGAGGATATCACCACGAACTCTGGCTGTGAGATGTACTTCGGCCTCCAAATCAAGTTTGATGCCCACCATCAGGGCCGCATCCTTCAGCTTGCCGTCCGGCCCGACAGGGCCCTTAAGCAGGTTGCCTGAGTCACTGTGTTAAAAAAACGCTGAATTTCATATGCGTGGCTAGTTCTTGCCTAAACTTACCAACGGCGTTGTTAGCGTTGCCCGACAGGTTGGGCAGCGGGACATTGGCCATAGGCCCGCCTTGTTGCTTGGCGGCCTGGTTCTGGCCCTGATAGGTCTGAGTGGTATCCATGGCGGTAGGGTTGGAGTTCTTAGCACTGCGCCGACGGTTAGCAATTCCGATTCTCAAGTGGTCAAGCGAGTGCCTGTGAATGAAAAGGGGGCAAATGCGAGGGCAGCGGCTCGAGGACAGTCTTACGGAGCGGACATGTCAGCTTCGACAACGGGACGCGGTCTGTCCTGAGCACTAGCACTAGCCGGCTCCTCGCGAGCGGGCCTTTGCGGTTGCGGTGGTGGCTGGGGCGTCGGGGGTTGCGGTGTAGCCCTCGGAGCCTCGGGCGAAACGGGACGACTGGCGGGCTTCTGCCTCGTCCTCTCAGGGGTCTGGGGCCTCTGCTGCCTGGTCCTCTCGGGAGAGTCGGGCCTGGCCTTCGGAGCCTCCTGCTTGGGGGCGGAGAACAGTGGCGGCGGCCTCTGGGCAGCCGTCTTCTCAGGCGAGGAAGCGCCCTGCTTCTGAGCGGGCGGTGGCGGCGTGTTGTCTGAGGCGGGGATCCCCTCCTTTACGGCGGGGGACTCGGGCAACGGGGACGACGGGTGGTGGTGGGGAACTTGCCCTGCTCTTGCTGCCGGGATCTCTTCCGGGGAAATGGAGGTGACGGAACGCGTGCGGGAGCGCGCGTGCGAGAAGGAGGTGTCGGTGGAGATCTTTATGGGGAGCTTAAGAGTCGAGGAGCGGCGGAGGCGCGGGGAGGGCGCGAGGTCCGGGGAGGGGTGAGGGGAGCGAGTGGGAGAGCCGCCGTTTGAGAAGCGCTTGGTGGCGTTGGGCGGGCTGTTGGAGGCGATGGTTGCCAGGTCTGGTTGTCTTGAATCTGAGTGCAGGATGGATAGAAGAACGAGGGCAGAAGGGGAAAGAGAGGCTTATATGCTTCTCGTCTGATGTGTTTGAAGTGTGTGATGTGTTTAGAACTGGATGAGAAAGCGGGGAATACGGTCTTAACGCGTCTTTTATGCATTGAGTTCGTCAAGGGAAGTCCCTTGTGCTCTCATACCTGGAGAATCCGTATCGCGGAAGAGAGATCTGTCGAGGTCCGTTTCACCCGCGAGCCGCTCCCTAGGGTCCTCCCCGAACCTCGCGATCCTCTGCCCATTCGCAATAGCCGCCCGGTCCTCGAAACAGAGACACTCACCCGGAGGGTTGCTGACTTCCCTCGCTTGTTCGAATATCGAACGGTTCAAGGGATTACGATCCACTGGACAAGGGGTCCTTCTTGAAACTAACGTGGCTGGTGCTCAGCTTCGTGCCCCAACCGCTGAGCCGAACCCTCCCCGCGGACCGAGACCGAGACCGAGATACAGGGCGGGAAAGAACCAACACAACACATCCTCATCGTTTACACGGATATAGCCGGCGTACCGCAAGCCACAAGCATGCATTGCTGTCGTGGCGAGGTCATACCCACGGAAAGCACCCTCCTCCTCCCTGCAAGTAATCGTGCTATATTGTCGCCCCCGCCGTTTCAACGTGCCGCCGGCCTCCCACATCGTACGTTTTGTCGGAGGGCTGGTTCCCCACAGTGCGCGGGGGACGCCGCATCGAGTCGTGCAGCAGATCCCCGGTCCCAGTGCGCCCGGAACCTCCCGAGCCGTCTGGGTAGCTTTTTCGAACGTGCATATTTACCGAAAAGGGGAAAGTGTGCCGGGGATCCCACCGGCTGCGGAAGAGGTCCGTGGGTTCGGAGGTGCGGCAGGAGGTGCATCAGATCCGGGGCCAGGGCCTAAAATCAGATCATTTTGGAAGGGTCGTAAACAAAATGCATTCCGGTCGGTAGGAAGGTTCCTCCGCACCTTCTTGCCTTGCATAGGCTAAATCCCGCGCCTTCTCAAAGGGAGGAGCTGAAAGGGACCCTTGCCCGGGCGGCCCCGGCAATAGAATCCTTCAAAGCGGCCCGGGACACGTCGGGTACCTTAATTACGAGCGGGAGTCTCCGCCGGGGGAAAAGCTCTCCCCAATATTGCACCCAGTCCGATGTCGAGACTCTGCACTTACACATCCAACGTGTATGCTGCACTACCCATCGGTGGCCTCCTTCCCCCCATTCTCTGTACAACTCGAGGAACTGCCGTGCGCGGGATGAGGCCCCAACCCGCATTCCCTATAACAATGAATTGACAGATTAAAACACAAAAGTGAATAACACACCGCCGAGCTGGACCCCATGTCCATCAGCTGATGATCGCCTCCCGTCGTGCCATTCGCACAGATCCCGACGCAGGTCCCCGGGTATCAAACATCCCTTTGCCTCCCACCCTTGTGTCACCCCGGCAGCTACGCTGGCCAGTGGTGGGGACTCTCGTGACACTTTTCGGTCGTTAAGAGGATGGGGACGTCGGGATAAGCTCTGACTAACAAGATGGAACAGACGGGGGGTTTGGGATCAAGGGTGTTGTGGGAAGAGGCATGGCGGTTGGGGCTTCTAGATTGTCTCAGCTCCGTACGAGCTGTCACTTTGAACTGGGATCAAGGTTCGAGAATTGACAGTGATGGAGATGTTCTCGAACACAGCCTGAGCAAAACTTGTTCAGGAGAGAGGACGGGCAGGAGCTAGATTGCTGCTCCCACAGCTTCTTCCTCCAAAGTGGCATAGCCGGTGCAGTGGTCAAGTGGCCCGATGAACACTTCCAGCTGGAATTAAGCGACCCGGATCTCCTCACGCCCCTGCCCCTACTTCCTCCCGACCCCGGGTCCTGCCGAAGTAGACGAACAGCTGGCACTACAGCTACTCCTCTAGTCGATCGACCTCGGCATTGAACCCTTCGCGGCCTGTTGACTCGCCCCACTCGCTCAGCTCCCGGTCCCCTACACATCGAGAGCTTGCTCCAACACGCACCAGGCTCAATGGTACTTACATTCATCGCCGGTTTTGCTGCCACCTTTGGCGCGGCTGAGGGAGTGCGCGCCGCGCAGCGCAAGACCAGGAGGGAGGAGCACCGCACGCGCAAAAATAACCTCATCGTCCACTGCGCCAAGGGATCAAAATATAGCTCCCTCCTCGAAGGTCGGCGTGTCGTCCTAGCCGGCGAAAAGGTGAGCCTCCACCTTCAGCTCCGGAAAGATGCTGGAAGACTAACACAGCGGCGGCCAGCTCTATATCGACACCGGCACAGAGTACAACGTTCCTTTCGGCCACCCCTTCGAAGGCTACTTCCTCCCTTATCCCGCCCAACCCTTTCCGGGCCTCGTCTCCACGATAACCCACGAAGCCCCCATCATGAACTGGGTCTTCGTCCATGCCCAGACCCACGAATTGAAATTCGGGCCTCGCGCCGCCTCGGACGGAAATGCCACCGGTCCCTGGGACTGCACGCGCCAGGACAGGCGGCTCACCTTTTCCGGGTGGGAGGGCTTCTGCGCCGTGCAGGAAGGTGACTTTTGGGCGCTGTATTTCGATCGCGACGGGGATAGGTTGAAGGGAAAGATTAGTCCCGGGACGCCGGTGATTGAGCTGAAGCTTTTGAGGGTGGAGATGAGGGTTTCTAAGCCTATTGTTGAGGAGATGAGTGAGGAGGAGAAGGTTAAAGAGAGGGAGAGGAAGGAGGTTGAGGCGAAGGAGCAGGCGGAGAGGGCCGCGGCTTTGAGGGCGCAGGAGGAGGTGCTTAGGGAGGCGATAAGGAGGGCACAGGAGGAGGCGGAGAGGGCACAGGTGCAGAAAAATGGCTCCGACCAGGAACCTGAGAGTCTTCCACAATCGGCTCAGCAAGGGGTGGCGAGCCCACAACAAGCGGAGGCGCGTCCTGAGCACCGGCCTGAGAGCCCAAAGCAGCAATCGCGACCACAGGCCAGAAACGGCAGGGAATCTCCAGCACCGAATACAAACGGCAAGAGGAAGAGTCGCCCATCCCTCAATCTTGCTCCGGCGGGATCTAATAGTGCGAAGGGGAGCACAAATGGCACCAGGAACGCCATCGGAAAGAGGAGCGGTAGGGAGTCTAAAGGAAGCAGTGACCGATCGACGCCAACGAGTATGTACGGCAGTACAAGAAGTGAAAGCGGGTCAGAACCCAGCGAAAGAGTAGGCCCAGGAGTGTCCAACGCAAGAAAAAGACGTGGGGGAGGTTCAAACGGGCGTGGAGCGCGCAGCGCCGGAAGTGGAAACGCGGACAGCAAAGGCTCGGGCAGAGGAAATGGCCGGAAGGGGAGGAGCTCGGGCAGCTCGGACGCCACGCCCTCGTCCAGCGGGCGGTCGTCTCCGCCCTCAAGCTACCCATCTGACAAGGAGCTTCTGCAATCTACGGATGTGCACTAGTGAGAAAAACCAAAGCGGTCTTCGTCTCGCCGTACCGCGGAAATGAGAGTATGGGGCATCATGGAAAGGAGTGTGCTTGTACGATCAATTGTATTCATGGAAGAAACGAGAAATGAGAAAGGCCATGTAATCCCAAACCGAGAAGAAACTCCGTTGAACGTTTCTGTATCGCTACATTTAGAAACCACCCTGACCCATAAGCAAATGAGGAAGACTGTTCAAGGAGGCGACCAAGGAAGAACACCAGAACTAATCCGAGGAAACCTGACCATCCGTAACACCTCTCTGAGAACAAATTCACCATTCCAAAAACTAGAAGAAGACAGTGTCAGAGGACTACTTAGGTGATAGTTTTGAGCATAGCCCTCATCAAAGCCGGCGGTGGCCCTAGAACTCCCAGTCAGTAATTTTTCAGAGTATACGACCTCAGTGGACCAGTAAGCGCACCTTATCTCCTCCTCGGCACGCTCAAGGAAAGCCTACCTCTCTTATCCTTCTCGATTCTTGGGCCCCTGTACCCCTCGTCTACCTTCTCCACCTTCTCATCGAACAGCACCACCTGCTGCCCATCCCCTGTCTTCTCCACCCTCACCAGGTCGCCACCTACAGAGCCTGATCTCCTGCGGTGCTTCCTGTCGCCGAGCTCCGACTCCAGCGCGCGGATCTCGGCGCGGATCTCGCGGCCTGAGCGGCTTCGCGAGCGGGGGCGCAGGACAAGAGGGGCGGCGGTGGCAGTGGTGTCGGAAGCGTAGGTAGAGGAGTAGGAAGTCGTGGTGGGATAGGAGGTCGTGTAGGTACGTGTGGAGGGGGAGGCGTCGCGGATGACGGTGTCCTTTACCACTTCTACCTCTTCGACAGGGGTCCGGGCTGGGGCCTGAGGCGGGGGCGGGGGAATGTGGAATTCTTCACGGCCCCGGTCTTCGATGGCGCCGGCAGAGGAGCGAGCAGCGGAGACTTCAAGCTCGGCTAGGGGCCGTTAGTACTTCAGCAAGAACAGAAGGGGAACGGGGTAGTTTACCTTTCTTGTACTCCTCACTTACACGAAGGACCTGATCGATTTGATCCTGGCCTAGTGCCTTGAGAATAACGACCGTTTTGCCCTGGCAATGTTAGCACACATGCTTCCCAAACCAGAACGGGAAAGAAGAACGGGGTTCATAAGCGCAGACTCACCTCATCCAGGAAGGGATACCCCAGGTCCATTAACGCCCTCTTTGAAAGCAACTTGGACGGAATCTTCGTCTTGCCCCTCTTCGGATACTCGCTCCGCACACTCGTCGCCCGACTAGGGCTCGTCTCCCTGCTCGTCGACGAGCTACTCCCAGAGGTCCGCGTTCTCGTCGTAACCGACCCTGCACTATCTCTGCCCCGCACCTTCACAACCTCCTTCTCGCGAAATCGATCGTGATCGCGGTGCGGGCGACCTCTGAATGACTCATCGTCAAATTCGAGGGGCCTAGGGGCTCGGGTGCGCGGGACAGGCATGGCGCCGTACGAAGCACGGATGTCTTCCCGCCTGGCCGGAGGGGGGTACTCCTCCCTTTCCAGAAAGCGTAGGTCATTTCCCCGAGGCCGGTCGTATGTGTCAAGAGAAGACTGCCGTCTCAAAGGCGCGGGTCGGCGGAGGGGAGGCGGGGAGGGCGAGCGGAAATACTCCCGCCCGCGCTCCCTCTCATGGTACCTGCGGGGCTCAAACTCCGGCGAGGGATCACGGCGGGACGCCCGTGAGAAGAAATCCGGGGAGGGCTCACGGCGGGGCGGGCGCATGTAGCGGGGCTCGTCGCGGCGGTAGGTGCGGCCGTCATCGCTGTCGAGGTCATCGTGGAAGCGCGGGGGGCGGCGCTCGTAGTGGTGGTCGGGTGAAGGGGAGCGGTACACGCTTCTGGCGGGCCGGCGGTAGGGGTCCGGCCGTTCACGGTCATAGACGAAGTCTCGTTCACGGAGGTCCATGTCTGTCTTTTATCGGGATGAAAAAAGAGGTTGGGGTAGGGTCGGCGGAAGAATCAAGGAGGAGCTGGCTCCTCGGGTCTCAATGAAGTGGCGGGAATATGTACTAAGAAGAGAAGTCTCGGTACTTGAGGAAGCGGAGACGGGAGACGGATTCGGGGAGGGTATTGTAAAAAAAAAAAAAGGGACGCGGAGGAACAGACTTGAGACGTCACGCCTTGTAAATGCAAGACAGAACGTGAAAACGAAGTTTCACTTACCTCCCCTTCCCTCACTTTTCTACCTCACGCGAATAGCTCATGCATGACAAACGTAGCCCATGCGCAATGACGGATGGGCTCGTCCATAGCAGGAAGCGGGCGAGAAGGGGGGGTGGGCCCCGCCGAATTCCAGCCCACCTCCGCCAGCTCTTCAGCAAATGGGGTCCTCGTGTCGATCCGGGTCCCGCGTGGCGATGACGACAGACCTAGGGTGGCACTATCACCGCCCCTCTTGTATTTTCCTCCTAGCCAACAAGGAGCCGGCAGCAAGGAACTGGGTCCTCACGGAAGGTCGAATCAGAGAGCTTCCCCGCTTCTGCATCCGGGTTCGCCGTTGGCATCGATGTTCTCGATTCATCTGCTGGCGGAGCACGAATGCACGACCCGTAACGGTGGGGACACGCAGGCGCCAGCTCTGAAAATAAGCATACGATGTTTCGATAATAGATCCATACAACGACGGCACGATGCAAGATCGGGAATGGAGCAGGGGGACTCCAGTGTCGAAGCATTCCAGTGGCGCAAGGCTAAGCCTTCCGTGGATCCGGCCACTTGACCTGGCGGGCGCCACCATGGGTCCAGCGGAGGCTTGATGGGCTTTGCATTTTTGGATCACCAGGGGAAATTTCGACGGATCAGGTGGTCTAGACCCTGTGTCCCCGAGAGGGGCCCAAAAAGAATCGCTCTTGCCACGGTCGCGCCTGCCCTCAGTTCCCTTCTTCCACAGAACGTCTTCACGGCCTATGGACGGAAGGTGCGATCTCGTACTCCCCGATAGCCCGCTGCCTATGACGCCATCCACCCCAAAAAACGCACTGTCCTTTTTGTGAGATCCCGTCCCACGAGCTGGGCTTTCATCGCCGATAGAGTGGTGAAGCGGGTGGGGCACGGAAAGGTTGAAATCTGGTGGGGTGTGGAAGCAACGTCGAATTGCCGAAAGCGGTCAAGTTTTGCTGCCGCAGTCCGATGACGTCGTCACGGGCCCCACATGCCACAACCTTGGCATCACCGCTCTCGGACGCTGCTGCCACCTCCTCCCGCGATACGAAGGAGCGGGTTAGAGGTGATTTGTCGCTTATCATTTGGTCGCGGGCGCGGATCGAGTACCCGACGATTTACGGATGGTGTGGTATGCACTTGGCGGTTGTACTTGGGCGCAACGGGGTTTCTCCGGAGGTCTGGTGTCCCCGGTCTAGAATCGCCTGCAAACACCATTATCAAGGGAGCGAAATCTCCGGGAGGCCTTGTGCGACCCGATCGTACCAGGCTGGACGGAAGCGGCGGGCATTTTTCGCGAGACTCGGCCTAAGTGGCACCGAGGAGCAGCGGTCCGGCCTCACCGTTGCCACGTGGCGATCCAATGGCGCGAGTGCCCGAACGGAAGACCTCCGAAGGCCGAGGGTTCGGCGCTCGACGGGAGGTTTCTCCCTGATCATCAGGCGTATCAACCCATCACAAAGTCGTTGTGGGAGGCTAGATATTGATAGCTTTCCTGGACCAGACGAGCATTCCTTGTCACTGGCCTGCTCAGATAGGTCTATTCACATCAAGCGTATCAACATCCCAGATCGAGCTGCGATTATATGGGTATTGAACATTATGAAGGAGATATAATCGTAAATCAGGGCTAAAATATGTACAGTTGAACTGAATTCATCGCTTCAACACCTCTACGTCCCCCGACATTCTCGGCATTCTGACCTCGGGCCTATTCCAGCGAGCCCATTCCCCATCACGAACCCTACTGTGGCGGAATTGCGATGGCTGAGGATTCTCGCAATCCCATTCCCAACGCCAAATCTCTCGTCCCTTCATCCGTCATCGATAAGTCTAATCGCCCCATGTAGGCGCGTCAGAAACGGACCAGCCACGGCTCCTGTCTTTCGCATTGCCTCTCACGGGTCCACGATAGGGTCGTCTGGAACGAGACTGGGAATAGGTGTGGGTTGACTGGGCAGACTGCCCCCATCATCCGTCGGGATCGGCTCATCGGGGACCAGGATCACGGTGGATTCCTCGAGCTCTATGGCCCCTCCCTCGTCCTCATCATCCTCCTCTTCCCCATCAACAACTTCTGTCGGTTCCGGTTGAGGACCAGGCTCTTCCTCTCCCTCTTCCTCATCGATAACTTCTGTCGGTTCTGGTTCGGGATTTGATGGTTCCTCTTCGTCAATAGCCTCGGTCGGCTCGGGCTCATCCGTCGGCTCCGGCTCTTCAATAACATCCGTTGGTGTAGGCTCTAGCTCGTCTTCTTCATCAACCTCCGTTGGGTCTGGACTCGGGTCCTCCTCGACAACTTCTGTCGGTGTGGGAATAGGCTGTTCGTCCTCGTCGACGACCTCCGTAGGTTCCGGATCCGTCGGGCTGGGCTCAGGTTCTTCTTCCTCAGTGATAGTCTCTGTTGGTTCAGGCTCAGGCTCGGGCTCAGGCTCGGGCTCTGCTTCTTCTCCTCCCTCTTCGAAACTCTCTGTTGGTTCCGTTTCCTCTTCAATAGGTTCTGTTGGCTCGTCTTCGTCAGTGACCTCACTCGGTTCGGGTTCCGGTTCACTTTCTTCTCCCTCCTCGACACCTTCCACAGGCTCTGGGTCCTCTTCCTCAATGATTTCCGTTTCTTCGGGTTGTTCTTCT
Source organism: Microascus cirrosus (assembly GCA_030271035.1). Classification (NCBI taxonomy): domain Eukaryota; kingdom Fungi; phylum Ascomycota; class Sordariomycetes; order Microascales; family Microascaceae; genus Microascus; species Microascus cirrosus. Next base: position 14,646 of record JAMBUN010000114.1, read on the forward strand.
TCGATAATCTCTGTTGGCTCATCGACGACCTCGGTTGGTTCTTCTTCCACCTCCTCTTCGGGTTCTGTTTCTTCCTCACCATCCTCGACAGTCTCTGTTTCTTCCGGCTCTTCAGCCTCTTCTTCTGGATCTTCAACATCCTCTTCTGGTTCCTCAATAGTCTCCGTTGGTTCCTCTACAACTTCTTCCGTTGAGCTGGCCTCGTCGTCACCCCCGATAATTATAACATGGATAGGACCATTGTCGTCCTGACGCCGCCTAAGCTCCTGCTCCTTAGGATAACCCTTGTAGAGCCCATCGCCCACAGAACCCTGTTCACCTACAGTCTCCTCGTCCCCATCTCCCAACAGCGACCCGACCAGGGCGTCCCACTCCTCTTCACCCAGCTTCGCCGTGTTGAGATCAACCCAAAAACTTCCCCTCTCGTAATACCCAGCTCCCGTATCGGGACTGTCGTACAAGGGGATGGTGCTCATGACGAAAGCAAGCTCGCTCTGCCCGCTAGGATCCAGACCTCCGTCTTCCCACTCACTGCATCCCTGGCAAAGAAACGTGACTGTCCACCCATCTTCACTCGTTTCGGTAGTCGGAAAGACGAAGAGAGAGGCGCCATCGTACGGGTGCTGGAAAGAATCGCCCCTAGGGGGATATGTTAATCATTGTAATTGTCGAATATCATGAGTTAAACATACTCAGCCCGTTCCAAAGCATCGATAGTGCTCCCTCCGTCTGGGTGTACGACTGTCAGGGGCGCAAACGTGCCGCTGCCCCAGGCCACGCCAGCCCACTCAGCATCAGCAGGCGCCGATATGGAGGCAATGACATCGAATGGTCTCTCGTCCACATCCGGGATGGCGAATCCGATCGTGACGCCCCTTCCAGTGTCGACACTCTGTAGCTGCCCAAGGGCAGACACGGCAAGTGCAACGAGGCCCCTGATCCGACACGCCAGCATGGTTCAGAGGAATATCGTGTTCTCGCTATTGAGGCGGTATCTGAGCAAAGGAACGAGTAGGGTTGAGATTCTAATAATGAGACGCCAGGAGATATATACAACGGCCCTCGGGCGGGAAAGTATATTGATACGGTACTTCGTTCGTCATTAGGCCCGTCATAGCACCCTACGTCCCGGAGCCGATATTCATTACGACACACACGGGTGAATGCGAATGCAGGGTTGATAGGGACAGGGCGGCCTATGCCCGTGGCCCAGGTCATGACCGAGGAGGGGCTGTTGCGTAAGGACGCGGATTGTTTGCAAAACATACTATTTTCGGTTGCGTGAATGTGTAATTTATTAAACCCGGATTATCTGGGCCGTCCCCAAGTTGAGCGTAATGGCGTGCAGATCAGCCCAACTGACTTGGTCATGGGCTTGATCGCTTCTGCGGCTTGCGCTGTCAAGGCGTCATCCCTCATAGAGAAACAACCTCGGCATGTCTGTCCTCTGTTGTCTTCAACCACGACCGGTTATTTCTCCCGCGGCGGGAGCCGATCCCGAAACATTTTGGTGATATGCGCAGTGGGAACGAGAGACCCCGACGGTCGAACGTGGTTGGATGGACGGCACGGCAGCCGGGATCTCGGTCTTCGAAATAGCCAAAACGCAATGCACATAAAGAGGGGGGCCGTGATCCCATACTGCTTTTGAAATTAAACGAGAGACGGCCCAGCGATTTGGCTAGAGGCGCCAAGACATCATTCCGGTTTAAGCTTCGTCCAGGCTCCCGCGATGAGACAGACGGCCGGTAAGACGTAGAGGGAGACTAATATTTATAGGTTGCACAACACGCTTAGCAAGCCATTTTGCGATGACTTACACGGTAGTGTGAGGAGCCACAGGGCCATAATAGCGGGCCGGACTTTGATATCGTGGATGAAGTATCGGCCCCTTTCCAACAGTGAACAAGCGCCAACTTGGGGATAAAAAAGGCGAGTACCATCTCTTAAAAGAAAGGATAACGGGGTGATAGACTAGTAATGAATGCAGGGGCAAAACGAGGAGGAAGTTGGGAAAAGTATGGACTCTAGAAGAGGATGTCTTAAATATAGAACTGGCTTTCATAGCTCAGGCGCATCGTATACTCTATACACAGGGAAGAGTGGAGGGTTATGGCGAGGTAAAAGAGGTCTCATGGCCAACTTGCACCAGCCAACTCAAGATCTAGGAGGCCGCTTTCAATCATGAAACCGACTCATACGCACTGCACAGCGACGACGATGGCAGGCATCGGACTTGACGGGGGTATCAAGGTAACCTTGGGGAGGACGCAGACGGTGGCTCTGTTCAATTTAGTAACGGCCGTGATGGGTTGTATGATCTTCCAGATCTGGTCAGGTTGTGGTATTTGTACGGATGCTGGGTGTTAACGTGAGGATCTTTCTTCGTTTCCAGCTTGCCCTCGACTCCTGAACTAGCCCGCACCGTCAATCTGCGTGGATTCTGGGAACCGGTGGCACATACTCCAAGTGAAGAGGAGCTTCCGGAGACATCACCGCGCCTATGGGCCCAGGTACTGCGGTGCTGCGACTGGCTCGCCGTGCTGGGATAACCGGGCCTGGCTTTGTGGGATAGGATAACCGTGGGTAATCTACAGCGAGGGCTTCTGCAGACATTCGCCTGGAATCCTTTGGATATATTCCTCTCTCCCTGGCCCTATTCGGAGTTCATGCCACGAGGGCTCCATGGACTATTCCATACGGGAACGATCGGGACGGCTGCTGCGACGTCCTTATCTCGCAGTGAACACGAAGTGGCCCGGTCTTCAAGCACTTTTGAACCCAGAATAGCAAAATAGTACGTTTATTGGTAATATCCAGCACGGTTGCGTCATATTCGTAAATTCGTTGGATGCGATAGTTCAATGTGGGAGGAGGGGTCGGTGACGCGGGGAGACGTGGTGGAGAGGTGTCCGGATGAACCTCCCGCTGGCGTGTGTATGACTAAGAATTCCTTCAAGATCTCGAGACCGATGCGCTCTCTGGAGGCGGTCGAACCTGACGTAATATTAAAGCTTGACAGGCGCATCCCGCATGCCCCACCGCACCTTTTTTAGTAGGCGCGTCGAGATTCTTGAATTTTTTCCAACCCGCAGCCCGATTTTACCGCGCCTTCCAGCCTGCTTCCTCGACCTCGCAAGAACACATACACGGTCACTGGTGGTAACACGCTCGGGTCTAGGCCGCAACTGCTCGACCTTTCGAAGGAGACCGCTCTTTCGAGTCGAGTTTCTCACACGCCGCCGAAAGCAGAGGCGAGGTGCAATCCATTTTCTATTTTGACGACATTCACCTCCATATTGGCGCAGCCAACTCACTCTCACAATGGAGACCTCAAGACCGAAAAGCGGAAGTCGCAGGCGGGGCGGAGCAGGGGGTCGAAGCCGCCGGCGGCGCTCAGCGTCACCTTCCGACTCATCACGACACGACAACCGCCAACTCGGCTCTGCGCGCTCGAGATCTTACGCCGAGAACCGCAAGCAGCCCCCTCCACCGCCGTCATCCCCCCCGCCTCCTCCTCCTCCAGCCCCGACTGGAGGCTTCTCGGCGCTCTCCTCGCGACGCGATGCGGATAATTACAGGCCTCGCCAACCGAGCGATCATCGATCAGCCGGCTATCCGCAGCAGAGCCACGGCGACAGCTACCGACCCGATTTCCGCCCTCCGCAGAGCGACTTTACGTTCAACGTCCAGGCGCCCCCTGGCCTCCTCCCGTACCCTCCTCCACGGGGTCCGGGCGGGCGACGTGGGGGCGACAGCTTCCGCGGACGCCGTAGGGGAGGTCGCTTTTCCGCGTCCTCACGACCCATCCTGACGGCCTCAAACGACGCCCTCCCGCATGTCTTCCTGCGCGACGAGAACAATGTGGGTGTGAAGTACAGGTCCGTCGACGAGCTGTCGGACGACGAGGAGCACGATATGGACATGTCCGATGACTCCAACAGCGATACCGGACAACCAGCCAAGAAGAGAGCCAAGGTTGAAGAGACCCCCAAGGCTGCCGAGGCGCCGAAGTGGTCGAATCCGGACCCGTACACAGCGCTGCCGCCTCCAGATCCCTCCAACCGGAAAAAGAAGGACGTGGTACAGCTGATCAGAAAGGCGCGCGTCGAGGCCGAAGAGAACAAAGACGACGCGCCGCGACCGGCTTTGGAGGAGTTTATCTCATTTGCCTCGAGCAGCGACGAGAGCGAGGAGGAGAAGACACCGGAGACTGAGACCAGGGCCACGCGCCGCGAGCGGAGAGAGGAGGCTCACGCTCGGAAGGACGAGGAACGAGTACAGAGGGAAGACAGGCGGTCGGATCCACTCGGGTCACGGAAACGTACAGCGGATGACGAGATCAAGCCGCCTCCCCAGGGCTTTGCGAAGAAACAAAAGGCCGGTATGGAGCTGAAGGGGACGCTGTTTCCAGAGTGGCTACCCTCACCGGGCCAAGATCCTTGTCCCTGGGCCACAGTAGACCACTCTGCAACCACCGAGATGGGCGCGTGGTGAGTACCTTATTGGCAGACGCACTTTTCTTCGCGCTAACCCTCAAAGGCTCCACAAGGAAGTCATCGACTTTTACGAACACTTCCGCCCCCGAAAGTTCGAGCAGGCCATGCGACAGCGCCTCGTTGATAACCTCAACAGGGCGCTCAAACGCAACCACGGCTTCCGAAACTGTGAGGTGAAGGCCTTCGGGTCCTTCATGTCGGGCCTCTACCTCCCCATGGCGGATATGGACCTCGTCGTCTGCTCCGACACCCTCCTCAACATGGGTTGGGTAACGCAGCGGCTGACTACTAAGAGCTCTCTCTACCGCTTCCGCGCCTTTCTTCAGAACGAGGGCATTCCCGTGCCGCAATCGGTACAGGTCATCTCAGGCGCACGCGTCCCGCTGGTGAAGTACGTGGACAAGGCGACGGGCCTGAGGGTCGACGTTTCTTTTGAGAATGTTGGAGGGGTGAGGGCGATCGACCGGTTTATTGCATGGCGGAGGCAGTATCCCGCCATGCCGATTCTGGTGACCATTATCAAGCAGTTTTTGTCTATGAGGGGCTTGAACGAGCCCGTTAATGGCGGAATCGGAGGCTTCACGGTCATCTGCCTGGTGGTGAGCATGCTGCAGCTGATGCCGCAGGTGCAAAGCGGGGACATGATCCCGGAACATCACCTGGGCGAGCTGCTCATGGAATTCTTTGACCTCTATGGCAATCGTTTCGAGTATGAGGACGTGGCCATTCGGTTAAATCCCCCGGGATACCTCCCAAAGGTGGGCTCATCATCACTCTCCTCATGGGCCTAATGCTAACGCACGCAGGCGGACGTGCATTCCTTTCCTTACAGAAGTCTAGACCGTCTCTCCATCATCGATCCTAATAACGAAAGCAACGATGTCTCGGGAAGCTCGAAGAACTACGACTGCGTGGCCCGCGGCTTCCGCGACGCATTCGACATCCTGAAGAAGCGCCTCGGCGAGTTAGCGGGGCAGAGCGTTGCAGAGCGCGCGAACGCGAGCGTCCTTGAAGCAATTATCGGGGGCAACTACGACAAGTTTGAGCGGCAGAGGGAGTATCTCCGGCAACTATGCCGGAAGGCAACGGGAAGTGCGGAGGATACCCCCCATGTTTACTGAAGCGTTGGGCTAGGTCCCGTTTCCTTTGCTTTGGACGAAGTCCCTTTTTTTTTCTCGGGCACACGGCGATTATATGGCCCTTTACATTGTTGACGGCATCAGGAATCAGGGCGGCAGAAAGGAATATGGCGTTGGGAAAGGGGTGGTCATTATGAACGATACCCGCCAGGCATTTGCATCTTTCTTTCATCCACTTTTTGGTCCACCATACGGTCCATTTCACCCTCTTCGTCCATTTTTCTCTCCCGTAACGTTAAACGGAAATTCGAGATTCTTTCCCTTTTTTTTTTTTTTCTTCGATCATGAAGACTGATGTGCTATTGACGTGCTTGCAGGGTTCTGGCGTCTAGCGTCGACCGCGAGAGATCGAATAGTGAGATGTGCATGTGGTGGTGGTGGTGGTGGTGGTGGTGGTGGTGGTGGTGAGATAGGGGAGTATAGAGGAGAGACTAACGCAGCTTGGCGCTGGGAAGGGAGAAGAATGCGTTCTGATCCTGGACCCCTGGATGACCTTGTCGTCGCGCCTCTTCTCACTGTCTTTGCGCTTTATGTGCAGGGATGGAGGGGAAAGTAGTACCGCGGCGGAGTCCGCCGACACTTGACAGTGCGATGGATGACAGCGGCCCCAAGCCGACGACCAAACGGACAACCACCTCGGAAGACCCTCGTGATCAGCGTCAGCAGGGGCCTCACGAAGCCGCTGCACAACTGAGCAATTCCATGGTCGTGGACGAGAGGAATCGAGTACTGGAGGCCATAACTAGTCGCTCTTCCCCTGTTCGGCTTCAAGAAAGCCAGTCCTGGAACATGGACGCCAACCCCGTTTACTTGGAGCAGCAAGTCGCTCAAGGCTCAGACTCTATTCCCAACACTGCGCTGGCCTTCTCGTCCAGACGCGGAAACGAAAATGAACCGATGGAAGTTCCGGCAGTAGAGGCATTCTTGCATAGATACTATAACCCCAACACTTTTGCGGACGGCATGGAGCAGCTTGGGTTCGCTCCTCACCAGTTCCAGATCACGGTATGTAGCAGTCCCTTGGCATGCTTGTGTACCAGGCCATGTCTCCCATGCGGTGCATGCTGGTTCTTACCCGAGTTGGCATTACAGATGGACAGGAGCTATACTACGATTCAAGTCGTCCGGGGGCTCTCGGCAGTAAGTAGGACTCGGCTTGTTACGGAAAGCACGAGCGCCACACATCGCAGTACTAATTCCCCTGCCACCAACAGGATGAACGCAAATACCTGCACCTCTATGCCAGAGACAAGGATTCCGGAACGGCAATGGCCAGAGGCATGTATCACAGAAAAGGCGTCGAGATCGAAAGTTCCGTCCTTAATTCCCGACTTACCGCGCTACCGAAACCGGGCAGACGCACTATGGAAAACGCATTCGTCGAGTTAGAAAACCGGTACGGCGTTCTTCCAGAAAATGTACCAGTCGAAGCTCGCATTCGCCGAAGAGCACAGGCACAGCAGCCGCAAGCCCAACGGAACGGCAGGACTAACGGCCGAGGGAAAACAAGGCTCCAGCCAAGTCCTCTTCAAGTGACACATTCAGCCACCGGAGGGTATCAGAAGACACGAAACGACTTCGTTCTCTTCCGCAGAAAGATTGCAAACCACTCAGCACGCCAAGCGCTTTAGAATGGTGTCATGAACGGGCAGAATCTCATGCCGCCACCGTAGCATACCCTTCACCGGCAGGTGATGGAACAGCTCATTGTACACAGAAGCAGCTGCTGCTGCAGGGCCCATCTCGAGGGACCAGGGCTTCCCCTAAGGTATGGCCGACAATGTTGTATTTGATTACGGCGATGCGATTCCTAGGGAATGGGAGGGCACAATGTAGCTAAGGTGACAAGAGATAAAGGACAATTACGCGCAGAGCCAGCGCTAGAGAGATTCTGTTAAGAGAATATGGTCAGGGGGAAGTAGAAGGCTCAGGCAGCTATCCGACGAGGAGAGCCTTAAGCGGTTTTGAGGCAGTGGCAGGGGATTTCCTGAAGAGGAGTTTTTTTAGGTCTTGGCCCGAAGAAAGGGAGAATGTGGGGAGAGTGTGTTTATACAGGCATTACAGCACCTCCTGGCATGGCCATACCGGAGAATGTTAGCCGCGGAGGAGGGAGTCAGCGGGACGCTATCTGAGTATTAAGAAGAGGGCCAGTAGCGCACGATTGTGAGTTTCCTGGGGTGGCGTTCCGGAGATGGCGATTAAACAAGTAAACTTGAACGAAGCATTTACGACATCGATGCCGCGGTAAATGGTGCTATTGTTGACAAGCATAGAGTCCGATGTCCGGCCCGTTCGGGTCCTCCAAAACACTCCTGGACTACTTCGAATGGGCAAAAGGCGAAAAGGGTCCCTGTTATTCGCGCAGCGTTCGTTATCATGTGGCCCTTGGACAACCAGGCTTTGTCTCGCCATGACTATCCATAAAGCTGCCTTGTGTTGTTACAAGTGCGTTGGCCGGAGGGTGTAGCAAAGTCAACAGTGGTATCAAATCTTAGCTTGGCTCTATTGAGGCGTAGGGTTTAAGAAGGCATTTCACAACAGCACCGCGCACTCAGCAACGGACGGCAGTAAAAGTCATCGGTTCCTGTAAAGCAGAGAACCAGGTTTAGTGAACCTCGGACGCCGAGGTCGCGGCGAATTGCGCAATTCGTAGCGGATGGGCTTGGAGAGGTTGAGTATCAGATGTACACTACATCCGTGGTAGTACAAACACACCAACACAGCTTCATACCTCAATTCTATTGGCGAATTGACACTACTATTTGAGAGAAATTCCTGTTAACCCCGCTGTGGCGGTGCGACATAGAGAATGCAGAGGCCGCCAGCTGGTCCAACAGGGTGTGCAGAAAAGAGAATAGGCAACAAGCGATAGCGCCGAGCTTGACGGAGGTAATGACGGCCCTCTGCGCGACCTGCAGGGAGACCATGAGAGGTGTAATTCAATGGCATAAGTCTAGCAGCCTGGAGGCCTGGTCGAAGGCGTACTTGCGGCTGACCGAACGTTCCTAGGAACACCATTTTTTTGTAGTCGAGAAGGCGGTCTCCTTAAGTCGAGAATCATTCTGTCTTTGATATCGACCCGAGGGGACCAACAGCTTGCGATCAGGAGCTAATCAAGCATTCGAGGACACCAAGTTACCCATACTACTAGGTGAGTGTTCACTCACTCATGTACGTACAGTCGTGCTTCTTCGACGCTGACTCGGATGCACGATTCGGTGATTCGCCAGTCCTACTAAGGAGAAGTTTTGCGATATCCGACGAGCGATCCGCATTGATAATCGAGGTGGACGTGACTTCGGAATTACCAGGCCGCCCGTCGACGACGCTGTGAAACCGGTTGATAACCGCAACGAAAGATACTTGCATATTCCTCCAACGTAGGAACTCCTATTGGAACTCGACAGGAAGGATGGCCGAGAACGAAGTCGCGGAGGCGATACGACTGATGTCGTCCATGTCCCAGAACGACTTCATGGGCGCCCTCCAATCGACTTTCAGATCACCCGCGCCCCCGGTCTCCGCGAGGTCCATAGCAAATTTCGCAGCTCAGTGGAACTCGCCCGAGGCGAGGTGGCAGCGCTTCGAAATGGGAGATCCCCTGTTCATAGTTTCGGCCGAGCAGAACTGTCGGACCATTGAGGACCTTTACACCGACCCGCAGACAGGTATAAAGTTCCAACGGGGGGTTATACAGAAGCCTATCCTGGAACTGGACCCACGGCACGAGAAAAAGCTCATGAAGGCGATCGAGGCCGCCATGAAGTGCGGCATGCTCCGGGAAACCGGCGGTAAGTCGGCGAACGGCGCCGTGAATGGCGCCGTGATGCGCTACGCAGCTAGGACAGCGATGTTCAACGGTGCATGGCAAAGTGCGGCGCTGACGGGTGCCTTCGACCTGAAACTCCTATTCGACGGCGAATTCATGTTGTACATCACGAAGGCCGGCGTCAGCGGGCTCTACGGTGGCACCATCGGGGGCCTCTCATCGTGGATCAATCACCCCTTCTTCCGCAATAGTATGGTCCTCGGTGTGCTCGTCGGCTCAGCCTTTGGCGCCGTCAGCCTCGTCTCGACCGGGGACTGGGAGCGTTTCGGTAAGAACGTGGGCATTAGCATCATCGGGGGTGCGCTAGCATGGTCCGGTGCGACCATCGGCGCCGCATTCGGATCCTTTGGCGGCCCCTCCGGCATAGCCGTTGGTGGGGTCACCGGTGGTACGGTAGGGGGTCTCGTCGGCCGTCGGCTGGCGTTGGAGATACCGGGCCTCGGGGGCATGACTGAGTGCGAGGTCCAGACAATGTATGAGGGCATCAAAAAGCAGCTCGCGGTAGTCGGCGTAGAGCCGGACCCCTCGCTATCTTCAGAAGAAGTAGTCTCAGCCTTCGTCAAGCGAGGTTCCAAGCAGGCGGGACTTCCGTTCAAGGTTCGGATAACCAGCTCCAGGGCTGACGGCGTGAAGGAGCTTCATGACGCCCTCAGCGCCATCCGAGAATCTTCACCAGAGGCGTTTGCCGAGCTTCTTTGCTTGCTGCGTGCTGCTGACCAGACACGGAGCCAGTAGCTCCGAGTTGCCGTCGGGTGGAGCCGCGCCGGGTCAATTACTCCGTTTTAGGAAACCCTTTACGGGGAAACTGGCCCGCATTATCCGTGCCCTGTGGGACTTCCCGTGATTTCCCCAGGTCATGGGACGGGTACGTTGGAAGACAGGATGCCTCAGTCTCTTCCCTGAGTCTCCTAATACTGAATTCGGGTGTGGTTAGGTTTGGCCGGATAGGGAAGATGTCAATAATACTCCTGAACATGAGAACCACCTCTCGCAATGGAGGGGTAGATTGCCCATGGCGGCCGAGCGTCGCATACACGACGGAGACCGTAACTCTGGTCTCTCCCGGGCGGAAGAATGACCTTTTTCCGGGAAATTAGCTGCGATGGGAATGGGGACACGCAGCGGGTCATATAAAAGGCTTGAGTGCCTATGATCCAGGGCCCACAATCATGGAAGAGCTGCTCTAAGCTGGGTTTGAGATTATCTTCTTCTTCTATTAGCTTTCGGTGTGTTTCGGCGGCAGGACGGCAGGATCAACGTATTTTTTTTTTAACCCGGGCCTCCCACACGCGATGAGGGACTGGTCTATTGCCGCCTCCGTGGCGGCTTTTGTGACGGGGGCGACGGCCCAGGAAGAGGGCTGGATGGGATGGGAGAACGCGAAGCATGCTTTCATCTTGTAAGTCAATGCCCCAAGATCCGCCATACTATGAATCTTGCAGCCGCTACAAGCCTTCGAATTTCTTAATAACAACTTCCAGTGGAGACAGCTACACGCAAACAGGCTTCAATGTCTCCCTGGAAGCCCCGTCCGAGTCGAACCCCCTCGGCAACCCTCCCTACCCAGGATGGACCGCGTCCAACGGCCCCAACTGGGTCGGGTACCTCACTACAAAGCACAACGACAGCAACCTCCTAACCTACAACCTCGCCTATGGCGGCGCAACCGTCGACTCCGCGCTCGTCGAGCCCTGGCAGCCCACTGTCCTCTCCCTCTCCGACCAGGTCACCGACCTCTTCCTCCCCAACTACGGCAATGCCTCCTTCTGGAACGCGGAGTCCACGGTGTTTGGGATCTGGATTGGGATTAATGACGTGGGGAATTCGTTTTGGGGAGGGGAGGAGGAGACGGGCCCACTTTATGAGCAGATCTTTGAGGTTTATGAAGGGTTGGTGGCAGATTTGTATGGGGCGGGGGCGAGGAACTTTGTGTTTTTGAATGTGCCGCCTATTGAGAGGTCCCCTCTTACGGTGGAGCAAGGGGATGAGGCGGTGGAGTTAGAGAGTGCGGCGCTGGAGAAGTTCAACGGGTTGGTTGACGGGTTGGCAGGCAGCCTTGCGAGTGATAAGGAGGGCGTGAGTGTGTGGGTGTACGATACCTACAAGTCTTTTACGGAAGTGCTTGACGATCCGGCGGCATATCCGGCGACGGAGGGGCTGAAAGACACCACGACGTACTGCGAGGAGTATCAGAAGTGAGTTGCCTTAGCCCCAGAGAGGATGGGGAAGTGTACTAACGTTGGCAGTGGAACGCCTGAGTGGGACACGATTATCGAGAGCTGTGGGTATGCCGTCAACGAGTTCTTCTGGTTGAATAACTTACACCCGACGTACCCCATCCACGACGTTGTTGCGGAGGGTGTTGCAGAGCTTCTCCGGGGAGCGCCGAACGTCGGTGCGAACGACTGAAGGAGAGGCGTGTCGGCCAACATATGAAAGCCCCGTGCGAATCTTGCGGTCGTCTTTTCTTATTTCCAAATATACTTGGTCGAAAGGCTTCCTTGAATGTGATTAAATATGTAGTCCTTCTACGTGGTGATGGTCATAGTTCCATTTCCGAACAATAGTAAGAAGTCCGCCAAGCTCCAGGTATCTTCATAGTCTCGGCTTAGATCGAAGGGAATGTGGTCGGTAAGTTAAATTTAATCTCAAAATAGTTCTTGCTTTGTTCTACACTAAACACGCTGATGCTTCCATCAACCTATACCCTAGACGCACTGGTTGTAGTACTGGTTCGTAGTGTCGCAGGTAGAGCCCTCCTGTTCATCGTTAGTCAAGCTCTTTCTAACACGCTCCAAGAGATGGGACTTACCGCGCAGTTGGTGCACCCTGTGTACCCCTGTCCACCACACTGCTCATACTTCGCAACCTGGCATGAAGTCCCGCCACCCGCCGCACCCGTGGGCAAGGCCACCGGCTCAAGAGCAGACGACGGACTATCACCAACCGCACACGTCTTCTCACAGCCCCCTGAGCACCCACTCCCCGCCTCAACCTCCGTTCCGCCGGCAACAACATCCGGCCCGGGCGCCGTGTACCCGCTCAACTGCGCATGAATATTCGCCGTAAGGCCCGGATCGGATCCAGAGTACGCGCCAGGGAACTTCACGCCCGCCGGCAAAGTCCCGCTCTCGCTCCCCTCGATCGTAAGCTGGTAGCACGTCATGTAGAGCTGAGCCGGCTGAGTGTGCAGCGCCACGACCTCCGCGCGGAGTAGGTAGTCGCCCGATGGGAGGTCAGCGGGGATGGGCACGTCGACGCGGCCACAGCAAGCGTTCATGTCCTTGACGCCCCAGTTGTCGTTGTCGCCGACGCCGCCAGTCGGGGACCAGGAGTTCTGATAGACCTTGAACCAGTCGGAAGAGCCGTCGGCAGTGGCAGCGTCGGAGACGGCGGAGAGGTAGGCCATTACGGGCCCGTAGTGGGCCCCGCCGATGGCCTCGTTGTTGCAAGAGCGGTCGCCGTTTTGCTGTGAAGGTTAATATGGGGCGCGAGTGCTCGGGGGAAGGGGGAGATGAAATGGCGAGGGAGGGCCTACCTGGTGCATCTCGACGGTCACAACGCCTCCGGCCTTGGCGGGACACTTCGCGCCCACGCCGCTCGTGCCGCCGACGTTGCAGCGGATGTCGGCGCCCCCGACGTTCGTGACGGGGTTGTTGGACATGGGAATACGGGCACACTGGGAGCCGTGGTCTGAGTTAACTCGCAGCCTCCAGAAATTTCAGTCGGGGAGACTTATCATGTCGACACCATCGACCCAGAGTTGCTGGAAGGTGGCGTGTGAGGCCGCCTGGTGGGCAGCGCCCAGGAGGGCGAGGTAGACAGACTTCATGATGCCAGCTTCACTTCACACTCTGTCTGGTGAGATTGCGGAATGGGTTTCCAGAAAACAATGTGCGGCCAGGGTGTGGTATATGAAGGGGCAGCAGTGGTATACGACTCGGCTTATATCTGCTCAGTTCGGAACCTTTCGACAGCCATCCGGGTATGGCTGGTCAGATGAACGCGATAGGCCAAGGATGGGCAACGTAAAAGGCCCTTTCCCTAGATGGTGTCAATATAACCCGTGGACGGAGGGAACCCCGATATTACGCCAGAAAACCACCTCATCTTCGCGAGCCTTCTATCGCGTCGGAGGGTGTGCCCGCCTGGCCCGTGGGACAATCGATATGCGAGACGGCCTCTGATTCAAGGAATCTAGTCCGGCAGATGACATCCGCATCGGTATAATCGCGCGTTGATGCCTCCCTACCCCGGATTGGCGGCAACCCTCCCCACAGTGGATATATTACTATCCCTCTCACTCTAGAAAGACGTCGAGGAAGGGGGTTTTGCGGGGACGAGATTGAGCACGTGCGCGGGGCCCCGCCAAGTGGCCGAGCGAATGCCCTCGGAAAGTCGAGACGGGGTGTGCTCGAGGGAGAAAATATTGAAAGAGATATTGGGAAGTAATATATCCGGCAGAATTGGGCCGGATGCAGAAGGGCGTGATGGCAGGGATCGCGCGGGGGAGGATGGGGATTGGCTGAGGCAATATTATGGGGAATGAATGTGCCGTGTAGTTCCGTCCGCTTAGACGAGGGAGACACGGAAGAGGGTTGAGGGATGGAGGGAACTGGCCTGTTGATGGTGTGTGGAAGCCGGATATTGATCGGAGCTGCGATTCCAATCGCTGACATTACCACGGGAGGCTGGTCTGGCTGTCTATTGTATACGAATCTCGTGAAGAAAGCTGACCATGCGCTGTATGATGTCGTCACAGAGAGAAGAAGTAGAAACTTCCCTATTGCTCTAGATTCCCGTGACTCGGCCATTACTGTAATATGCCGTATCATATCGTGTCCTCCGACGTTGCCGTAGTGGCCAAGGTGAACCGGAAGCAAGAAAGACTTCTAATCCTCTGGAGAAGTAAGTAGGAAATGTAATCAGAGGGATCTGATTTTAGGAGTACATCCCAAGATTCGCCAACGATAAATCGTGACGCATCGAGACAGTATGTAAATAGGATCCAAGGAGGAAACGGACCTGCTGTGCCTCCACACCCATATCTAGTCCCCGCCAACTGCCGACGCAGGATATCCGGACCGGTGGCCAAGAGATGGATCCATCACCCTTCCCGTCTGTACTATCTGAATTGTAGCTCCCGAAACGTGGGAAACATTGAGGAAGGTCTGTAGGAGGGCCATTCGACGTGGCTTACAGCGGCTGGTGTTCGCGACCTCGACCTCGATCTCTACGGCCCGAAATTTAACACTCTTGGATCGAAAATATCCTATCGAATCACCCAGAAAGGAAACAATAAAGTCTGTTCTTATCCGTGATCTCGTCTGAAAATACGAGGACTGGAGGTATGGGAAAAGACTCCTGTCTGCCCCAATCTCCAGGCAACCACCCCGCCACTACACCACAATCTCATCGCGCCTTCCTCGAATTCACAACGCCTACACCTTATATCCCAGTCCTGATGCTCCTTCCCAACACCACTGGCGCCTCAAATAACTAGCTTCGTTGGTAACAAACCTGACTCGGTTCGCCGCGTCACGAGTGGCGTATGAGAACCAGGGTCCGCGGTTTGAACCCTTGAAGGGCAAGGGCGCCGATACAGAAGAACTCCTCATAACAGACACCCTCGAGATCCCTAGAGGGACCTCGGGGTTAACCTGGTTTACAGATATTTCTAATCTTATTTCTGCCTTTTTTTTTTTTTTTATAAGTTGGCTGGGAGGGGAAGCGATGCGTAAAACTATCGCGAGCTTGAGGGCAGGATCATCATACTGGGATATCACTGGGAAGCGGAAACATGCGGCGGAAGAAGAGAGCGGCTAGCTGACTGTTCCGGCCGAGTTGAATGGGGTCATGCTTGAAACGCTCGGGGCTCGTGCCGTTTGGCCCTTGGAGAGAGCGCTTCAGGTATTTCTCGAGATTGAATCGTAAAACGAACCAGATTGCTGATAAAACCAGAGTATTCTCGTTGGCACTGGGGCTCATAGTCCGGGTAGGAAGTGTCGAACGACTGCCCCAAGTCTTCGGACGAGCTAAGCCATCCATCAACCGAGAGACGACATCGTTCCTTTCGCATTATCAGGCGGACTCTAAGAAAGCAGCCATACAAAAGTCACGTAAATAAACAGAGTCAAGACATTTGCTCCACAACGTCTTCCTGGTCAATGAGTAAGTTATAAGGAATCGACTCCGCAAATCAACAGGACCAGGAGCCAGTGTTCGGTCTCGCCGCCCGGATTTGGCAATGCTTGGAAATCAGCGCCCTCCCATTGGCCAGCGGAGCCCTCCTCGGCCCCCCTGCGCGCACCAGCCCTGTGGAACCCGCCGTTTCGCAGGGTCTTCGGGGGCGAAACTTCCTGTTCGGGAGGGGACGGTGGGGTATCCCGGTGGGTGCCATCGGGCTTTGAGGATGACGCAGGACGTGTATAAAAGGCGATTACCTCGAGGTAGTCTTCCACTTTCTATAGTCCTCAACAGACACGAATAAAAATCGAACTTCCTACTACTTTCATACTCCCCTTCACTACGCCGTCTGCACAATCCAACCTTCGCAAGCTGGGATTAAACTTCCAGACAAATCAATCGCAACAATGACTGCTTCTACCTGCTGTCGCCAGGGCGCCAACACCTGCGTCTGTGGTAAGCCAACTCCCTTACATTTGCCTTGCTCCCAACACACTTCAAGCCAGCTACTAACGTCCCCCAGCCCAACAAGCCACCTGCACCTGCGGCAAGCAGTCCGCCCAGCACTGCACCTGCGAACGCGCACCCCAGGAGAACACCGTCACGGGCCCCACATGCTCGTGCGGCGCGCGGCCCGTTGGCAAGTGCACCTGCAGCAATGCAGGCGCCGAAAACCAGACGCCCAAGGGGCCGACGTGCCAGTGCGGCGCGAGGCCTTCTGGTGAGTGATTATGTCCTAAGTGAGACATGGGGATTGTGGACTGACGTAGATAGGGTCTTGTACTTGTGAGAGCCGCGAGACAGACTTTACGACAAGGAAGTAGAGGGGGGGCAATATCGATTATGGACTTTCGGGGCGGTTCACGGATGCATGGGATTGGCGTTTGGGGTTAGGCAGGGGGTAGAAGGGCACATTTCATGTTGTTTTCGAGGAACGGTGGTCAAGAGGGCTTGGGTTATAGACTCACATCTATCAGGCCTCGCTCGTCTGACATTTGTCCAATGGTTGTTACTTTGCGCTGCTCCTTGCTTTCCGGAATTTCGAGGGCACGAGGCGCGGCAGTGTTCGGCACCTATACAGCGCTGACCTGATAGAGATAGACGTGACAAACATTGAAATCTATTGACCAAGCACCCCTCCCCAAACCAACCGACCTATTAGTACAGGACCCAATTCCCTCGGATCATGAAGACCCTCCGAGAATCCATGACTTTTCCCGCTACGCCCCAACGACGACGAAAGCGCTTTACCACTCCAACTTCCCTTCCTCCCCCTTCCATCTCCCCTTCCATGCTTGCCCACCTACACCTGCAACTTCGAAAACGACCCACTCCCCCTCGAGCTGAAAATCGCCATGATCCCAAACCCAACATAGAACAGCGCAAGCGGGTACGCCACCAGCGCCCTCATCCCCCTCATCCTCCCCACCGCGCAAAACATCCCACTCGAGCTCGCCGTGCACCAGATAATTGCCCCACTCGTAATGACAATCCCCGCCTTCGTATCCATCGGCATTACAATCCCCGCCAATGACGTCGCAACCAGCGGCAACAAACAGTATCCCAGGACGCTAGCGCTCCGCGCAAAGGTGAGAGTCGAGGAGACCTGACCCTGGGCATCGTATGCGGCGGAAGGGGGCGCGCCGTAGGCCGGGTTGGGGGCCGTTTCGGGGGGTGTCATGAGGGAGAGGATGGCGTGGAGGGAGGTGGAGCCGAGGAGGGCGAGGCCGTAGATGTAGCCGAAGTGGACCTTTCCCGAGAAGAGGAGGAAGGTGCCAAAGAGGAGGAAGAAGAGGATTGGGCCGGCGAGGTCGGAGTCGTCCATTAGGTGCTGGTCGATGCGGCCGAAGGGGTTGAGAACTGCGAGGGTCTGGAGACGTCAGTATCGAGCACGCATTTCCGGGCCGAGGTATTCGGTAGCGGAAACAAGAGGAAAGGGGCAAGAGAGACATACCTTGGCCTGAATGTGCCCAAAGTTGATACCCAGCTCCTCCATTAGCGGCGGCTCTTCTTCATACCCCTCCGTCGAGAACGCTGCAAGCCACCCCGTCCGCAACCCACCCTGCTCCCCCATCCGCCCGCCCACGCTCCCACCGTACGCGTGCGCCGGTGGGGCCCCGTACCCGCCGTACCCAGGCTGCTGCGATGGCGTCGCGGCACCGGGGACCCCCGATGTGTACGACGAAGGGAAGAACTGGAGGTTGTTCGCCGAGGGGCCGTAGCCCGGCTGCTGGTAATAGTTGGACATCTTCGTCGTCCCTCCGCTTGCCGGGTCGCCACTTGAAAAATGAAAGATCCAAAATTAAAAATTTGGAGAGATTGTGATAAGACCTGGAGAGGGGGTTAAACGTCGACGACGCGACGCAAATGCGCTTGACCGACCTCGATGATGCCAGCTCAAGCTGTCTTCTCCCCAAGGCAGAAGTTATCCCTGCTTACATAAGACCAGCTCAAGCCACTTTTTTTGGTTCGCAGGTTGACCCACACGGAGCGATAAGATAATCAATCGGCAAAGGCTCGGCTTTTCCCGTTTTCCCCAAACCGCAAAGGAATCCCAGGGAAAATTTTGGAGATTTCGCAAACTCCCCTTCACGAGGCGACGGCCCACCCCTTCTATTCCCGCACCGACGCGCCGTGCGCTCCGACGACATCACTCTCACCCCCTTACCTCCGTGGAATCCGAAAGAAATCTCAAAGGAACCTCGAAGGACCTTTCCTAGGACATCCCGTCACAATGGTAAGCCCGCCTCTCGCTTCACTTGCGCGCCACCACCAGGAACCTGAGCTAACGGGAACCAAGGCCTACCGCCTCATAACCCAGGTCGTAATAGTCGGCACCCGAATCGTCGGCCGCTCCTTCGCCGCTGCCTACAAGCAGGCTCAGGCCTCGTCGCAGTACGCCCGCGCTCAGGCCAAACTCAACCCGGACGCCGCGAACCGCACTGGGCGCGCGAACCTCTCCTCGGGCATGACCCTCCAGGAGGCTTGCAAGATCCTCAATATCAAGCCGCCCGCGGGGGGCAAGGGGAACCCCGAAGAGGTGGCAGAAAGGTACAAGAGGCTGTTTGACGCGAATGATCCCAAGAAGGGCGGTAGTTTCTACCTGCAGAGCAAGGTCGTAAGGGCGAAGGAGAGATTGGATAGGGAGATTGGGAAGGCTGTGGAGAGAGCCGAAGCGGAGGGGGCGGCCAAGGAGGGTTTCAACCCCAAGATTTACAAGGATAGGTGATGCGGTGGAGATGGGGTACTCGATGAACTTGGTACGAGGGGCTCGCCGGTGGAAAGGATGCTTTACCTCCTTTCCACCCGCGCTGGGCTGATGGTGGGTGTGGAGGGCTGGGCGGCCCGTGTACATGTATAATCTTCACTCGACTGGCATTGCGAAGGCGTTATGGGGGCTCGGGCGGGTCCGTTGCCTGCTTTGGAACTAGACATACAGAGGCCTCTAATACATGTATTTCTACAACTCTCGGCACAAAGTTTAGACTCTTGACAAAGTGAGATCTCCAGAGGCTTCCCCCCCGGGGCTAATCGATCTCGTGGCACGGGTGACTGCTAGTCCGGTGGCACGTCGCCGCTCTGGCGGAGGCAGGAGCAATTCATCCTCTTCCTCCAGCATTCCGGGGAGCGATGGAAGGGGGAACGAGCCATGCGACATCTCATCCCCTTTCCTGACCGTATTGGGTCCTTGATACCCTATCCTCCCGTCTGATCCCCGCCGATCAGGCATGCCCTTCTTCCGGCTACCCTCGGAGGATCTACACATCAACATGGGACTTTCCCTTCTAGAAGCCATCTAACCTCGGGAGCAAGATCCCGGCATTGGCCCAAAGAGCTGCGCTCATCCCGCCACTATCTCCAAACACAGCTCTCCATAATGTAAACCGCCAACCAGCAGGACTTGAAAGTAAATTGCGGGTATCTATTCATTACAAGCCATTATCCGTGAGGCCCGAGTCCCTCTGCCCAGGGCGCTCCCTCTAGAAGCACCGAGCCACCTGTGCCGCTTCGGGAACGGTCCGTTCGTCGTTCATTCGTCGTAGCTCCCACTCCCAGTTTCCTGCGCGTGCCAGCGCTATTCTATATGCAGTTCCCGTACCCGTATCCCGTAGTCAGATGTGATGTTAACCTAAACCCCTTGGACCAGACCTAGGCGACGCTGGAAGCTAGGGGTAGAAGGGTTGTGAAGCGAAGACAATTATATCGCTTTCCAAGGCGAAAACGCCCTCCCAACGCTCAAAAACTCGCTTCCGCCCCCGGCCCCGCTCCTCCCATCCGCGCCCTCCCTCTGCCTCTCATCCCTGCCCGAACTCCCCGATCCCTTGCGACTGCCATGCTCACTCGCAACACTCCACTGCCCCGCATCTAACGGCGTCGCGCTCCCACTTTCTTCAATAAAGAAGCTATACGTCTGCCCGCTGTACCCCGGCGGTCTCGGCCACTGGCTCCTCGTCCCGCTCCTCTCTACACCCCCGGAAGACGCAGAGTCTCTTCTGGAGGCTTCGCCGGAGGGGAGGAGACCTGAGCTCTGGGTCCGCCGCTTGGGGGCCGGGCGGATGACAATCCGGACATTGCCCTCGCCGGGGGAGGTCGCCGCGCTGCTATCGCTTGCAGCCGGCGGGACACGGAGGAGGCGGTTGCGGGTGGAGGTGGAGAGGAGGCTCCCCGCTGCGACCGGAATGGAGCCCGAGTCTGAGCCGGAGCGCGAGGAGGACATTTCTTGGTGGCTTCTCATGAGCTCGGCCGCCTGCCGTTTTCGTACCAGGCGGTGGATGAGGAAGCCCGCCAGGATGAGGAAGAGGAGGCCGAAGATGATGCCCAGTGCGATGCCCGCGATGTCGTCCGCCGTGAGGTCGGAGCCTGGTATGGGGCGGTTGGGGTCGTTTGTTGAAGACGGCGAGGGCTGCATACTTTGCGGGCCGTCTGGCTCCGTTGGGGTCCCCGAGGGGAGGATGTCGGTTACGCCCGGAGGTAGGCGGGTGCCTGTTTGTGTCGGGTTGGGGCCCGCACCTGGGGGTAGAAGGGAGCCCGTTCCGGATGGGGAGTTGGGCGGGTCTTGCGGACGGAGGTCTTCGTCGGTGGGAGGCGTCAATCCTCCGGGCAGCTCGCCGGATGGGTCCGAGCCTGGCTGGACGGTTGTTGTGACCACTTCTGTTACGCTGGCGCTTGGCGCAAAGGTTATGGTGACGAACTCGGTGTTAATTACTGTGGATGTGATTGTAGTTATACCCACGACCGTCGTAGGAAGCTCGACCGTGGTTGTGATGGTCACGACGCCGTCCTCGCCAGCATTGGCGCTTAATGCCTGGGTCGAGGATGCGTCATTCTCGTTCACCGCAGTTTCTACTCCGTCTGACGCGGCAGCCTCGACTGCACTTGATGTCGGTTGAGCATCACCCGAGGCAGGAGCATCGGTTTGGGTGTTTGTTTCTGGGATGGACAGTTGCCGAACTCGCCGTTGTGGCGATGGAGCAGCGGTGATGGTTACCGTATTAGTCTGTGTCGGTAGCGCGGGGTCTTCGAACGTGAGTGTCTGAAAGAATGTAGAGGAGACGGTAGTAGTAGTTGTGCCTGAGGCGGCGGTTATTGTGCGTAGTATGGACGTGGTGAGGGTTACTGTCGAAACGCCATCTTCACCCTCTTCCGCAGAGGTCGAGATACTTGGAAGCGTTAGCCTAAAGACTTACTGTCCGTGGATACAGATACTCACCGATCAGAACATTCCTCTCCCTCACAGTCATCCTCGCAGCACGACCCGCTCCCGTCCTCCGCAGTACAGCACCTCGAGCCCTCACCACAGCACTGGAACGAATCCCCGCTGCCAGGACAGAATGTCGAGTCTGAGCATTGGTCCTCCTGCCTCGGGCGGAGTCTCCCAGTCATCCGTCCCCTCTTGAGCCTCGGCTGGTGTGGTGGCCTATTCCTCCGCGGTATGTGTCTCGAGGCGTCTTGCTGAAGGAGGTGATCTCTTGGCCTGACATCGGGTGTGTCGTCAGGCGGTAGGTCTCGTAGTGTTGCAGCGAGGGCGAGGGTACTCCAGAGCAGGGCATGTAAGCCCCGAGAAATCAACATTATAAGCCGTTTTTCATCCTGGCATGCTCCAAGCTTAGGGCCAGGTGCAGTGTGACGCTTGCTAGCTCGACTAGCCTCAACGAAATAAGAGAGAGGGGTATAATCCGAGTGTCTCCAAGGAGAATAGAGAGGGTCCCTATGTGACTGGGCAGGTTGGGTTGGCTCTGATGACAAGGAAGTGCTTGTTAACGATCGTGTGGGATGCTGCAAAAGTTCAAAGGAATGAATGTAATGGTATGGCAAAAGGGCCGCCCATGTGGAGAACAGAACGAAAGGAACGCGAGAAAGCAGGGAACGGACGGAAGAAAAGGGAGGACGAATCTCGGATCATGGGGTGGTCCGGGGCAGCATCGGACGGAGAGGGGAGAGCAAGTATGACATCGAGCAGCCCGGATGCCGAGCCTGACCCACACCCGAACCATTGATGAAAGCTGCAGGCGTCCCCCTGGGGGGGTGTAGGTAAGGGTGGCCATGACAGCTTGGAGGTGCGGGCTAGCTAGGCTGAGAGACGAGAATAGCTGAGGAGGGAGGCGAGAGACGTCCCCGGACAGAAGCGGTGATCACGGGGCCCTCCGCAGGTAGAGAGAGAGGTATTACGGTCGGATAAGGGACCCTGGGGTATATCATGCCTCGCCCGGACGACGCATGGGATGATCGCCCACACATGCGAGTAGATGCCACCATTGGACGAAGGGAGCGGAATCGTGTCGGGGGTGGGGAGACTCGGGCAACACGCCTCAGGCTGCCAACCCCGGAGTTGTACCACGCCGGCGGCATACGGGAAGGGAAGCCGCATGTGTCAAAAAGAGTATTGGAGTCACGGCTTGAATGGTGGCACAGGTCCCTGAGTACCATATGCAGACGTCATGTCTGCGATGGAGTACATTGAGTGGGCTGTTCCCTAGCTCGAGTTCGTCATTGTCTCGGGAAAATAAGGCAAGTCTGGGCAGAGGGGCCGTCCCTTGGACGGGGTGAAAGTGCAAGTAGTCTGGCCACCGTATCATCCAGACGCCTGTGTCCCAACCTCCCCCCACCCTCCCCCAACTGTCAGGTTTAAGCTTACTGAGATGACTCGGACATCTCCGGCCCAAATAAATCGATTCCCCGGGTCGTTCTAACAGGACGGAGAGAGAGCCATCGACAACAGCCCACTTCGCAAGACGCAGTTGAAAGACGGCCAACCGCAACACCAGAAGTGAATTCGGTCAGAGCCAGTAATAAAGAAGATCATGCCCCGTCATAAATCATGCGACGCCGCCATGAGACCGGAACACGGTGGCGAGCGGCGGCCGGTGATGCGCAGGGGCGAGTGTGAGGTTGGCGATCATTTTCTGGGCGCACACGTCGTTCAAGTCGTCCGCACTAACAATTATTACATAATATGACAGCTAATAATCACCCAATCACAGGGCACGACAGGGAGTACCTGTGGTGTTACATAATCAGTCCACAGCTTGGGCGGCATCCGGACGTCTGTGCGAGTCGTTCGAACGGTCGTCCTTTTCCTCCAAGTTCGAGAACGAGATCCGCGTCTCATGCGTCCCATCGACGGGGGCCTGCCAATGAGGGCGAGATGCGCGCTTGGCCTCGCACTCCTGCATCTGATGAGGTGGCCTCCGTGTTGGCAGTTGCATCCAACGCGGGTGCTTGGCTGTGAGAACGATTCCTGGTTCATACAGCACGAGGAATTCGATCGCCGTTCTTTTTGGGGAGGGTGCTCTTCGGCTAGCTTCAGGCGCGAATCATAGGCTGTGCTGTCCTCAGCTTTCTCTTCAGGCGCGTTCCCGGGGTGCAGACGTCTGGATTTTCCACCACACCAAGAAGGTTTCAGTAGGAGGTATACCCTCCAGCGTCGAAGCCTGGAGATGAGGGACGTACGCCAGGACACCTCGTCGCCGCACCCGCTAGGGTCATGTTTCTCGGAACTCCTCCGTTCTATTCCTGTCAGCTAGATGGATATAGCGCACCCTTACAGCTCTTCTCAACAGTCATGTAATCGATATATCCTATTTCATACTAACACACTACCTATTCTATCCCATTGGCCAATGTATAACATAGCACCAACCCATAAGCCATAAGCCAGGAACTCCCATTCCAACTTCCGCAAGCACGCAACTACGCAATGCCCCGCCTGGATACTGCACATCCCGAACCACCCTCCCCGACTCCACCCCGGGTTTCTCACCAACTTCCAGATCGGCGCCGGCCGTCCAATCGAGACACCTGACCCGGAAACCCCTCCATCCTCTTAACACGATCACCACACCCACCCTCCCACAACTTCCATAACCATTCTACAGCCCTCACTGGGCCCGCGTCCCATCAAACCCGTCTGATCTCACCCCGAACCACGGTTCCCCGCTTTCTCAAGTCACCGCCCTTCCCTCCCCAGTAACTCCGTCGGCGACCCCGCGTCGCTCGCCTCCCGGCCTGTCTCGTCCGCTGGCCCCAGGCGAGTGGGCGACGAGCGTGGACCCGCCGGTGACGCCCGGCTGCTGTGCCTCGGGTCGTTCACACCCAGGACGAAGCTCTCCTGGCTGCGGTCCCACCTCTCCGCCCCGACATCCCTTGACTTGGGCTTCTTACTCCTGGGAGTCTTAGGCACCGGCTGCTCTGAAAGGCTCAGCAAGAACTCTTCAAAGCCAAGCGAGACGGGCCTGCTCTCCACCGTTCCCCGCGAGCCACCCGGCGTGCGCCACCCGTATCCCCTCCCCCTACTCCCGCTCTTCCTCCCAGTCGCGTCCCTCGCCCATGGATTACCCCGATAGCTAACCCTCGTCGCCTCCCTGCGCTCCCCGTCCCCTAATGACACCCTCCCCTCCCCAATAATGCCCGGCCAAACCCGCCCTAAAACAGCCCTCAACGTTGGCGCGCACGCACACATAATCGCGACATCACACTCCAAAACAGTCATCACGAAGAACGCAAGCGTGTTCGTGATCCCCACGCTCCCCGGGCCAAAGTCGCGTGTAAGGCTTAGCTGCAGGCGGAGCAGCGCGGCGGCGATGACAAAGATGCCGAGGGAGAGGACGATGGAGAGGGCGACCTTCTGGCGGTAGGGTATACGCGCGCGGGAGAGGGCGGGGATGGCGGTTATGATGATCCAGGCGTCGGTGGCGGTGTGCAGCGCTGCACTGGAGATAAGGAGGGGCATGAAGGGCACGCAGGTCATCTCCTTGCCGAAGAACTCCCCGTCCTTGGGATGACACTGAAAGATGCTCATAAACAACAGCGGCACCCCGTAGCACACCACAAAGACAATCGTCCCCCAAACAACCCTCCTCCCCCTAACCCCCAAAACCCCTAGATAAAACGCCAAAACAGACACCTTGGTAAGACACAGACAGACCTGGTAGAAGACGAGACCGAGGTACGTCCGCATAATGTAGGGGTGGACGGAGCCCCGCCCGCGCTGGAGGGCCAGCTCGGAGGGCGCGAGGAGGATGTCGGGCGTGTAGGCGGCGATGGAGTAGATGATGACAATAGCGGTAGAGGCGGCCCAGGCGAGGAGGATGAGGGTGTCGGAGGGGTGCCAACTGCGGGTGAGGAGGCGGGAGGTTGCGCGCAGGGCGAGGAAGAGGGTTGTTAGGGTGTGGGGGATGAGGATGCCGGCGAGGATAGCCGGCATGCCGGTGTCGTGCGGCTGCGAGAGTTAGCTTCGTAGGGAGAGGTGGGGAAGAGGAGCTTACAGCGTTATACTCATGGCTGGCTTTGTGGAGGTGGAGCGCGGTGTCGGATGGACGTGTTGACTCCATGGTGTCGTCCTCTCAACTTCCTCTCTCCCCCGGGTTCTCCGAATAGTCGCTGTAGTCCCTCCAGATCTCAAGAATGTCGACCGCCCGAGATCAGTTCTGCCGCAAACTTCAATATAGTCGCATGTCGACCACTCATGAGCTCTCTACCGCGTTCACATGTCGCGATGCTGGCCTCGCGCCACGGATGTAACGTCTCGAGCAATCCTCACATGAAACCCCTCGAAGGCGAGCGATAGGGAATACCGAGAGGTGCGAATCGTGGAGGCTTCCCGGGAATAAAGATACTCGAAAACCAGGAACGTCCACTCGTCCTCTTAAGAGAGCAAAGCCGTGAGATAAGCCAGGTCCTGGACCGTTCCTGTAGACCATTCAGGACCAATATACTGTCATCGTGATCGGCTATTTTCTCCTCTTGACCATCTTTACCCCAAACGGGCCGCCTCTATCAGACCTTGCATGCAAGAACCCGCGCCCAGCGACTACTGTTCCCCAAACCCGTCAGCAGCCTACTTCAGATCTGTAGAACAGGCAATAAAGGGCCCGCCAAGGGAACTTTTGCACTTGGCCATTTGCACATCACCTCTTCCCCTCACTAATCCTCCTTCTCTCAAATACTAGACATGCTTAATAGTTTATATAGCCAAGGTAATGCCCTTTAAATCCTCAAACCGCGCCTCAGGACATGCAATAACCCCCTCATATATTCGCCCCCACCCCCGATCCACAGGGGGTGAAGACAGATGTGTTCTTTCCTGGTGGGCATATTGGTGACTGGGCAGAAGTGTGGGGTCGTTTAATATGTACGAGCAATTAAGCCGCGAAAAGCTCGGGTTGCTTTTCAAAGAATCAGGGCGGTGCGGATTCTCCCGGTCCAATGGCTAGGCCAAGCTTGGAATTCGGGGAAAGCCGGTCTTCGACCCTGTGTTCGACGGCTATCCGATTCTTCGACCAGGTGGCGGGACACCAAGGAATACCGGATTGTTTGACCTCTATGTAAGACGACTAAAGTCTGGAGTGGAGTGATCCGGGCTTTATGAATGGGGTGAATACGCGAATGACTGGGGTGTCAAGGCGGGAGAGAAGCATGAACGTGGAACTCTAGCAGAAGCCATAGTGACCCCCACGTTCCCACCTCGCTTCGATGTATCGTGTCCGTGCCTTCCTTGTTTCGGGAGCCCGCTGACGGTAGGGCCGTACCTTGCAGAGGCCCGTAGGGCTGATTCGATCTCCAAATCCAGCAAGGCAGGCCTTTCAGTATGGCCCCCCAGATGCTTCCCGTACCGGATCTATAAGCCGCGATATTCCGCGACGGTTACCCGAACTTTTTCGTAGGAAGCCTCCCTGCAGCACCATTTGTTCAGATCTATACCAACGGTCATCTATCTTCATATCCCGAGCGCCTCGCTTCTCGGGATGCGAACTAACGCAAGGAATAACCCCGACGCCAGACCACCTAAACCCTCCTCTTCACAAGCCCCCTCCAATAATCAAAGCTATTCTCGTCACTCTGCAGCCCCCAGACCCTCCCCGTCCCCTCCTCCTCCACCTTCAGAAGACCCCAATCACCTGTAATCCCCAACACCCTAGCCCTAACTCCCCCTTCCTCGATCGTGATCCTCTGTGCCGTATGCAGCCAATGATCATAATACCTCCCCTCGATCTCCCTCGTAAACCCGTACCTCACGAATTCGGTGTACAAGCCCTCGAGGCGCGTGAGGATGCGGGCTAGGAGGCGCTCGATGAGGAAGGGGGGAGAGGAAGGGGGGAGGAGTGAGGAGAGGGAGGTTGTGGGTTGTGGGTTGTTTGTGTTTACGCCTATGCCGAGGACGATCTGGTAGTTGCCGTCTGAGTAGTTGCAGTTGGCGAGGATGCCACCTATCTTCACGTAGGAGGCGGGATTACTCGGGTCGCGGGCGTCTGATGCAGTTAGTTAGTCTTATCATGTCTCCTTCTGCCCCGTCACCCTATACTCTCCTATACGAAGGTGGTGGGGCAGGTGGGAAGGGGGGATACATACAGATGTCGTTGGGCCACTTTAGCTTGACGGGCAGGTCCGCGCACCCGGGCCCGTAGCTCTTCACGGCGTCCACGATGGCGATAGCGGCGAGGTATTGCAGGAAGACGATGGGCCGCGAGGCAGCTAGGTGCGCCGGGTGGTTGATCACCGTAGACATGATCAGGCACCCCGCGGGTGCGAGCCACACGTTCGAGCCCCTACCCCTGCCGGCCACTTGTGTTGTTGCCGCAACGGTGAAGCCCGTTGGTAGCTTGGACAACAACTTCGGGTTCCTACTTCCCGTCAGTTTTGAGCCTCGTCTTGCATTCCCGCAGCACGAAAGAGTCCATACTTCTCTAGGATGGTGTTCGTACTCGTCACTACCTCCCCGTATGCAATCTGATCACCCCACCGCTCCGCATTCCTCTCCCTTCCTCTAAACTCCCGCAAACTCGAGTAAAATACCTGGTGCTGGAAATAAGGCGTCGCTTTCGCATCTGGCCATTCCTCCCCATGCGGCACAATCCTCTTCACAACCCGGTCATATTCCACGATCCCCTCATCCCCTCTCTCCTCGTGGTCCTCCCACCGCGAGTCCATCTTCTCGATGAGGAAGGTGTCCCCCTCAGCACGCACGTACTCCTCGCCGTTCTGGAGGTCAATAATGTCCTCCCAGGAGGAGAGCATCAGGGGCAGTTCGGGCGGGTTGAGTGCGGAGAGGTGCAGGCTAGAGAGGGAGGGGGTGGCGCTAGGCGCGGAGGCGGGGAGGCCGAGCTTGAGGAGGCAGGCGCGGAGGAAGGCTGTGCGGGAGGCGTCGTGGGCTTTGAGGGTTGTGAGGAGGTGATCGTAGCCGGGGATACCGGGCTGGGGATTGAGGTTTACGGGTGCGAATCTTGGGGGTTAGTACGGGAAGAAGCCAGGGGAAGCGGAAGACTCACTCTGGGTGGGGCCCCGTGAGGATCGCTGCGCCGCTGCCCACTGTGCAGTACACGACAGCAGCCTTCCCCTCCCCACCATCAACATCAAGCTCATCCTTATACTCGGCCAGCACCTCAACCCCCTTCGCCCCCATTCCTCCCGCGTCAACAAACACCCCACCCCCATTATAATACACCGCTGTATCCGCAACCCCCTCCCCCTCCAAACCTTTGACCCTAACCCGCGCCGCCCTCGCTCCCTTCTCACTCCCATACTCAAACCCTCCAAACGCTCCCCCCCTACACGTCCCCGGAAAGAACCCCAACTCCCTCGACCCCACGACCTCCAGTTTCCCGTTCCCCACCTCAAACTCGCACCTCCCACACCCGTAGTACCCGCCCGCACAGAAGCCTAGGTACTTCCCCCCGCGCCGCACGTACTCGGCTATGCGCCGGTTTCCCTGCCCGTTGAGTTCGGCGCAGTAGCCGAGATCGGCGCCTCCGGGGAAAACGAGGAGGGCGCAAGTGGGAGCCCACGGCTCGGATACGAGGGCGGAGGCGGAGACGGGGGTCACGGCATTTTGGGGGAGGAGCCGGCGGAGGGTGTAGAGGGTGTGCTTCACGGAGTCAACGGTTGTGCCGTTGCCTGTGGGGTTGTCAATATAATCAAGAGTGATAGGGCGAGTGATCAGGTTGAGCTACCTGTGTAGACCAGGACATTCATCTTTGACACCGACATCTTGAGTGGTGAAGTCCTCGTCGTGGGGCAGAATTGTTGAGCTGAGGTGAAGTGAGGTTATGAGTGGATTTAATAAGAAGCCGCCAAATTTCTCAGTGAGCCGGCCAAAGCCGAAACTTGGAGCTGACACCACCGGACCACCGAGACAGCTCCGCCTAAACAGAAAAGGACAGAATTTCAAGAAAGGGTCACGAAAAACATGACGCATAAGGACGAGAAGGCGAGCGAAAGGTCCGCGGAGACGAAGGTCCAGAGCGTTGAGGACGAGCCGGATGAGTGGTGAGTCAGTCTGCGCCGTGGCTTCGGACGCGAGTTGACGAGTGACACAGGGAAGAGAGGATCAACCGCACTGGTTGCGCGGGTATGTCCTAAATACCCTCTAACGCCTCACGAATGGAATTCTTGAATTAGACAAGACTGACTGGAGTAGCTGAGAACGAAAAGCTGACCGACTGCTGGCACGAAAAGAAAGACTGGCGCGCCTGCGCAGCCGAAGTGCGGATCTCCAGTCCTCAATTGAACCTATGAAAAAATATCTACGGGGAAGGGCTAACGAATAATAGATGGTCGCCTTCCAACAGTGCTGGAAGCAGAATCGCAACGACGAGCGGACGGAGATGAAAGACGCCGAGCAATAGGGCGATTTCGTCGTACCCTCTCGCTGCGATGATTATATGGATGATGCCGATGCCCGTAGGAGAGGAAACTGGGCCCACAGTACGGTGGAGAGCTGTGGCCACCGGGGCGAGATTACCCGCAATTTACCCACCACCTATCGCGACCATCGCGACCTGTACCAACATGTATTTTTCAAGCCTCAGATAGAACCCTCCACATCCTCAATTAGAAACCCCCCTCATCTCCATTTGGCTCCCCCGGAGCTCTCAACGGCCTCCAACCACCCCCAGTCCCTCTAATCCGGAGCTCCGAACCCGCGCCGCGAGCTCCACGGAGCATCAGCCCGTGATGGTCTTCCCGACGACACGGCTCCTCGCGCAGAGAGCCTCCCTGGCGCGCCGCCTGCGGACCGCACGACCCCTACCCGTCCTACCCCTCTCCTTTTCTGTCCAACGATACCACGCTCCCGCCAAGCGCCGGCACTCGATTCGTACTATCACGACAACGAGGGCCCACTGGGCCGAATCAACGCCGTCAGGCGACAAGGCCGGGGCTGCAGTTTCGACTTCTGCCCCGGCTTCGGAAGTTCCCAACCAGGGTTCCACGAGTTCCACACCGTCGACCGCAGCCTCGACTGCCACCTCCGCTTCGACCACCTCAACAACCAAAACCTCACCCTCAGTCACCAAGCCCGCCTCAACCACCACCCCCATCAAGAAGCCCCCCTACCCCGCCCGGCCCCGCGCCGCCCCGCGAACCATACCGCCCCGGCCCACACCGACCCCTTCACCCCCTGCCGAAGCGCCCATCTCCTACCCCGACGTCGACTGGGCGTCTTCGTACTACGGCGTCGCGGGCGGGGCCTTCTCGCCCGAGGCGACGGCCGTACTGCGCCGCCCGCTCAACCCAGCCGACGTGGAGATCAAGCCGGACGGCATTGTCTTTTTGCCGGAGATCAAGTACCGGGCCATTCTCCTTGAGGCATTTGGGGCGGGCGGCTGGGGGATGGTGCCCAAGGGGGAGCCCATCATCCTAAACAAGCTGATTGTGAGGGAGTGGGCCCTCATCGTGAACGGACGGTAAGCTCCCATTCTCCCTGTCTCCCCGTCTCCCCTGCGCCTTTTCCGCATTTCCACGTTACCTCCTGACCGTCCTTATAACCCCATCCCTCCCTAAACAAACCGAGGCACTAACACGGCCCCAGCTTCGTCTCCCAGGCCCGCGGTGAGAACAACTACTTCGGCGAGGACCAGATCCCCCGCGCCATCGAAGCCACAAAGTCCAACGCCCTCATGCGCTGCTGTAAGGACCTCGGCGTTGCTGCCGAGCTCTGGGACAAACGTTACGTCAACGCCTGGAAGGGCTCCTACTGCGAGGAGCTTTGGGTTGAACACGTCGTCTCCAAGAAGCGCGCCCTTATCTTCCTCAAGAAGGGGGACAAGGTCGAGTATCCCTTCAAGGTCGCCACCACGTCTACGCCGGCGGCAGCGAGGCGGTAGTTTGTACTGAAGTGAGGCTGTGTGTGAGTATTTTGTACGATAGTGGGGTGAGAGTATTTCATATGTACGAGCTGTAGAAGTGAATAGGGCCATCGCATGGCGAGGCCATGGAATAAAGCAAATCAATAAAAGAACATTGTCTTGATGTAAAACCTGCGGAAAAATCTATTCCCATACCCATCACTCACTTCTCCACCCCAGAACTCTCCCCATTCCCCTCCGGCCCAACCCCCCATCCAAACGGCATCCAGCTCCCACCCCCACCCTTCCGCCTCCTGACCCCCTCCTCCTCCTCGCCCCCGCTCTCCGCATCGATTTTCTCGAACTCAACCTCGCTCCGGCTCTTACTCAACCCGCTCCACGAACTCAGCCCGCTTGGCGGCCGCTCTCCCTCCTCGTTGCCGTGGCCGTTGTTGCTGTTGCCCTCGGCGCGGAGGGTCTCCTCGCGCTCGAGGGTGCGCGCCTCGGTGTCGAGCGTGTTGAGCACGGCGGCCAGGCGGGTGCGCTGCGCAGCGATGAAACTCGCCTTATCGGCCCCCTTGAGGTTCCCTGGTATGATGCTACTCGCGGGCGCACCGCCCTGCTCATCCGCACCATGCCCCGTGCCCGCTGTCCCAGAGACGGCGGATGCCACCGCCGACGAAAGAAAGCTATAAAAGTCCGCACCGGCTCCAGCCCCAATCCTCGCATTCGGAACACTGAAGCGCGCCAACAGACTCTGCGTGTACCCGCCCGCCCCCTGCGCGGGTGCCGGCTCGGGGGCACCCTGTTGCTCCTCGGCCGGCAGGCCTAGGACCCGCGTCTTGACGTAGGCGACCGCGGTGCGCAGGTAGGAGAGGCCGGCGGAGCGCAGGCGGTCGTGGGCGGTGGCGATAAAGTCCTCGATGTGCGACTCGTTCTGCTCGAGATAGGGGTGGAGGTGGGCCTCGTACAGGAAGCGGGCGCCCTGCGTCTGGGGGAGGACGAGGTAGAGGAGGAAGCCAAGGCGGATGTAGGCGTAGAAGGGGATCCTGGGTTTATTTAGCTGGAGGGAGTTTTGGGAGCGAGAGGGGTGGGAGGAGAAACCCACCAACAGAGAATCCACTCAGTCCAAGACTCCACGAGGAGCGCGCAGGCGAGCACGACCCAGTACATGAGCCATGGCGTCAACTGCGCGGGGTCCGACGTCTTGAGCGCCTTGTAGCTCGCAAACACCGGAAACAAGAACGAAGCTACCGATCTGTGGTACCGTCAGTGCTACGTCCTCGATCCTTCCAGCCAGCCTCGCCATCCGCGCCCCCTCCCCTGGGCGTTGTCGCGAAGACTGCGGGGCGGGGCCCGAGCGGGAAGTCAACTCACGACAGCAGCTTGGCGAATATATCGAACATGTCGGCGGTCGCTCTTTCGCGCGGTGTCCCATATGTAACAATAGCAAAAAGCAAATGTGTAATTTAGAGAAAAGAAGGGGAGGAGATTTGTCCTTGGTTGGGATTTTAAAGGCTGAGGTTGGAAGGAGGCAGCGGCGTTTGGGCCGAGCTGAGCACGAGGACAGGCCGTGGTGCGACGGAAAAAGGTACAGGGAGGTACCTGCCCCACCATGGAAGTCGCAGGTTCGCCCCGGGCGCGGGGTAGCTGAGCGCTGAGGACCCGCGATCTTTGTAGCTCCGGTGGGCATCCGCAGGGCTTATCGGTTAGCTCTCCACTGATAAGAGTCACTCCCGGGAGCTAGGGAAAGTACCAGCAAGTACTCGCGTCGACTTCCGCGTTGACGTCAGCAGTGAGACACCACATGCTGCACCTGGAGGTCTCTTCTATTGCTTCCAGCGCATGATCCGACCTGGATCTGACGTTCGCGCGAAAATTCTATTTCGACATGGAAGACCTTATGGCCCTCTTTCGGCTTACATATTCTTAGAGTTTGAGGCGACGTCAAATCAACACCGACAGCAAACTCTCGATGTAAAACAACCCGGTGTCGTGGATGTAGCCGACGGAAACGCCGGAAACGCCACGATGGCGTCGCCCATCGAACACGGTGGCCGCTCAATATGGATGCCTAAACCACGGACCTGTACTGAGAAAAGGCCAAATAGCTCTTGAACAGGATAGGGAGCCAAGTGCGAATGTCTCCCCGGGGAACAAACCGCCAGTCTGTCCCCATGGTCCGCCTGCCCAATGACAGCTTTCATCACAGACGAGGCATAAAGCAGCTATTCAGGACACCCAGGCTCATTCAGGGATGCTGCAGAGGACTTGGTAGGCATTCAACGAAATGCGGGATTGAAAAACATAGCGCCTTGTCCTTCGTATTGAGGGGGAGCATCAAGTAATATGTGCACCCCTTTCAGCCCCCGACCGACTTTCCCGGTCAACATCGCCAAGCCAGACCAGCCTTTACTATGTCAGTCCCATGAATATAACATCCTCTTTGTATAGTGAGATAATTCTTTACAATCTTTCTCTGGATATGGTTCTGAATCCTCAAGTACCGTACCTTCTCACCACGGCATGTTCCTACCATCGGAACACAAGGGCCGCAGCTCGCTATCACCATTGGGATGAGAACATGCTGGGGGCCCATGGAGAGTGGCCTCATCATGTCATCACCAGGTGAAAGCCCATACCCTACCCATGGCTCGGCATGCCTTGCTTCACTCACAGAAGGATACAAGAAGAAAGCAACCCTGCCTCAACCCTTCCTCCTCAACTCAACAAGCCTCAGGGTACAAGCTGCTGGAAGTAAAGCTACAATACTCCACGCTCAATAAAGGAACTACCCCCCCAGAAAACCAAACTGTAAGCCTCTCCTCTGACCCCAAAGTACCAACCCTACTAACCATGAACAGATTGTGGAACCCACTGTTAACAAGATGTGAGACCATCACCGTCGCCTACATCTGTGGCCATGACGGCAATGTTAGCTGGTTCTACTGCCTTGTAGTGAGAACTACATGAGCCGCTCCATGTGAACATGAGTGCCGCAAGCTGACGCACATTGTCTGTGTGCGTATTGACCAGCGCTTCTACTCGCGGTGCCGCCGCTACAGGGACGAGGGGGACTTCGATGAGTTCCCCATTCCGCTGGAGGACCCCAATAAGGAGAGGCGCGAGGCTGTCATTGGTGTCCTCATTGAGGATGACGTCCTCGTGAGACCAACAAAACGCGCGGGTTCCCTGGCTATCATCCTGAGATCCGGGCGTGGGAGGAAACAGGAGTTTGGCGTTAGAAAGGGAAAGGAGGGGAGCCTGGGATAGAGTTAGAGAGAAGTCGATAGTTGATTCTTAACGTCCGACAACGCGAACAGGTGCATACAGTGATGAATGGCCAACACGGCCTGTGCCCGGTAGCTTTGGAGTGCGGAGCTCTGGTTCCTACACAAGGTGAGCCTTTAAATCCAAAGGCCCAACGTCCTCCCAAATCCGCAAGTCCAAAGTAAACCTTCTCGACTCAATCTTTGCGAAGTGGAAGCATATACCCACGCCAAGAGATGGACTCGCTTTTACCAGGTGATAAATTTAGAAGCGCATTAATGGCGGCCGATATTGCAACCTCGACCACCTGCCCGGGTAAATAAACTCGGTGTCGCCACGGGCTTGACACGGGATGCGGGACGGATATTGGTGTCGCAGCACCCATTTTGGGAACTGGCCACGAAAGCCAGAGCTGAAAGCTTCCTTTTACTGTTCGAATTGGTTAAATACCAGAGAATAAACCCAACCAAGGGCGAATCCCTAGCACCAAGATTACGCTCATCTGCCTGCGATATCCTCCCTCAGACCAACTCCATAATGTCTCGCCTCTTCACGCTCGCCCTCCTTGCCACAGCCGCGACCTCCCAGATCTACATCGCCACAAGAGTCGAGACTTTTCACTGGACCAACCCCTTCGAGAAATCCTCTCCACCGCCGGGCTTCGAGGCAACATGCACCACAACACGCACCTTTACCGCAACGCAACACATGGTCCAAGACCTCAAGGAACCCCCTCCACTCGGCCTTGAGCCGTGGGCCAAAGCCCTACCCTTCTTCTTCGGGGGTAGGCCCTTTCCGGGCTCGTGGGAGGGAATCGACCACAAGGTGGGCGCAAGGGAGGTTGTGAAGATGAGGTGGGTGGACGTGCCGAGTAAAGTTAGGGAGTGGATACGGGAGAAGCAGGGCGGCGACAAGGAAAGTGATGAGAGGTATCTCTTTGGAGTTTACGAGGGGGCTGAGGACGGGGAGAAGGTGAAGGGTCTTAGGAAGCTGAGCGAGGAAGGGGACGAGGAGGGGTTGGTGGTGTTCTTTGCCGCGGGAGCGCTGTATGAGATCTTGCCGCTGTGGGTCGCGGAGGGGAGCAATTGCGAGGGTAAAGTCCTTACCACCCACTTTTCCTGGGAATACAGCTGACTGGTTGTAGCGGAGCTATTGAACCTGAAGAACTACGTCGATGCGCCCGAGGACGGCAAGGTCGTCGCGTGGCCCACCGAGAGGACCGATCCCGACCGCGAGGGCGGGGACCCGGGGATTGAGTTTACGGTCACGGCGCAGGTGCTGAGAGAGACGGAGGAGGGACGGGAGGCTAGGTTGAAGAGGGAGGAGGAGGAGAAAAGGTTGAAGGAAGAAGAAGAGGCCAAGCTAAGGGAGGAAGCAGAGGCTAGATCGGAGGAGGACGGTGATTCTGAATCGACGGAGGGGGAAGAAACCAAATCGGAAGGTGAAGAGGCTACGTCTGTGGGCGAACAGCTGGATGAGACCACGATAGAGCCCCCAGCGGAGAGCACAACCAGTAAGGAGGAGGGGAAGGACGAGCTTTGAGCTGGGAAACAAGTCACCACAGTCTGAATATAACCCGTTTCGCATCTCTGTCACTCCGGCCTATCATCACATTCGTGACCTCTCGCGCTGGCAATCTACTATCCACCCCGTCGGAAATCGGCGGACCCAGCTCGTGACACGATGCGTGGCTCGGCAATCAGACTGGTGGCATGTTCCAGCGAAACCTATCGGGTGCGGTTCAGCGGACCGGACCTGCCACTTGGGGGGGTTGCTCCGTGATTGGGTGGCCATCGTGCGGTGGGACGCCGGGCGCGTGGCGGGCGCCGCATCTTCCCATGTTTAGAAAACATTTCAGTTCCTTTAGAAGTTGTCTCGTGGTAATAAGATTTTTTGGGGGTTTGGCTGAAAAAGAGGGTCGCACTGGAGACCTGGGAGGAGGGAGAGTTCTCAGGGGCCTGCAGTGGCGGAACCTCCCAGGGAAGCGGGGGTGGGGCAGGCCCCTCAGTAGTGGCTGACCCACCATCGTCACCCTTCCATCCAAGCTCACGCCTTCCGTCTCTAAACCGCGGCACTCTCCGACGCCAAGCCGACGTCTCTCTCACTCTGTCGCTCCTCGGACCATCAATCTGCTGCGCCGTACATTCGCCGTCCACACGCAGCGTTGCTCGTCCCAGGTATTCTAGGCCAGTGGCGAAGCTCCGCAAAATAATGACCAAACTAGGATTTTCAAACGCCCGACATCAGCTTGACCCATGAGTCCGAGCAAATCATAGCACCCAAACATTCGCTTCTGTTGGGACGGTCACGAAGCCACCCGCACGGGTACGATTCCTCCTGCGAACGGGCACCGCATACATAAAGCGAAGCTGTCCCCTGGCACCAGGACCCAATGAGGACATGCATCCGTAAGGGCGGAACAAACGCACAGAGACCCAATTTCAATATCCTGTATCCACCGAATCGGCTCGCATCGGAGCCTTGAACCCACGATAATACGCCAGCACACTTTCACCCAGAGACCACTCACCGACACCGGTACCACTGCTACCCACAGAATCTCACCACCCATCTCCTTCAACTCTTTTAATCTCTTCACACATACACATAACCGCAAAAGGACTAGCCACAATGTGTATTGTCCTCCTAACAACAAGCCACCCTTCCTACGCCCTCATCCTCGTCGACAACCGCGACGAGTTCATCCTCCGTCCCACCAGCCGGCCCACCTGGCTTCCAGACTCTTCCACCACTGTTCTCGCCTCGCGCGACCTCCAACGTGCGGAGAAGGGTACCTGGCTCGGCCTCACCCCCCAGGGGACCTTTGCTGTTCTTACAAACTACCGCGAGACGGACGCGAATGACGCCTCGCACCCCATCCACGCCATCCGCTCGCGCGGCGGTATGGTGACCTACTGGCTGGGCACGGACCCGGAGGAGACCACGCAGGAGAGCGTGCGGAGGTTGGTGAGGGAGGGGGGTGTGAAGGGCGTAGGCGGATTCAGTATGCTCTGCGGGAAGCTTAGGCGGAAGGGCGAGAACATAGAGCCCGTGGCCATCGTCTCGAATCGGAGCGAGGATGGGAGGGATGTGCCGTGGGTGTGTGGAGAGAGGGGTGAGGTCTGCGCGCTGAGCAACACATGCTACGGCGACGGGAAGGGGTGGCCAAAGCTAGAGGACGGGAAGCGCCTCCTAGCTGAGGCCGTCGCCTCCGCCGTGCAAGAAAACCTAAGCGAGGAGGACCTCACGGAGCGGCTGTTCGGCGTGCTGGACACGGACACACTGCAGCGCGACCCGGACACCAGCTTCGACAACGCGATAAACAACCTCAAGAACTCCATCTTCATCCCGCCCCTAGGCGACGAATCCCACCGAAAAGAGATGGAGGAGTATCAGAAGAAGGGGAGGGCGGGATGGCCTAGGGCGGAGGAGGAGGCGGCGGAAGTGGCGAGGGCAGAGAGGGATGAGAGAGTGGAGAATAACATGGGGTTCGCGACGGGGATGTACGGCACGCAGAGGCAGACCGTTGTGCTGGTTGACTGGGACGGGAACGTGGTTTTTAGGGAGAGAGCGCTGTTTGATAGGAACGGGAATGCGGTTAAGAGGGGCGAGGGGGACGAAGTGTTTAGGTTCAAGGTGGAGGGGTGGGAGAGGTAGCGCTTGACTACGCTTCGGATCTTTCGAGATGTGGGCCTTTGGGTTTGCTAGATTTTGGAAATGCGTACGAATAGATGAATCTTGGCTGATGCCATCCTCTCAACTGGCGTCTTTATCCGTTGCTGGGCCTTGTTTTCTTTTAGTGCTGCTGAACAACAAACTTGTTGCTTCTAGTAAAGGATGATGTGTGCCTCATGGAGCCTGCTTGTCAATGTTGACTTCCTTCCGTTGCGCAAAGGCCGGCTTCTTTTTTTTTCATATTTCATATAAAACGCGTCTCGACCCTCAAAGTACGACCGTCCTCCTCATCCACATCCACATCCACCCCTCTCCAACTCCTGTCTCTTGGTGGACGAGGCCCGCCCTCCTCTACATCTATTTGAGTGGTCACATATGACATTGAACCGCAGGCTATGTATAGTGAGTACTCATTTTCTCTTCTTTCTCCTATTAAATACACATTACCGCCGCTCATCGCTGTCAAAACAAACTGACAAACCTGCTCCCACACCCAAAGTTCCTGGCGAGTGCCCAAGAGAGCCTCCCACTTAACGGCCTTTTTCCTCGTCCCATCTCTGGAGCACAGAAGACACTCTCAGCAGAAAACTCCACATGAACCACTAATGATAGCGCCACAGCATACTTGGCAACGAACGACACCCGAGCTATAGGTGTCCCCGTCTCCTCACGACACTCACCCCAGATATGTGACCTCCGTCCACCCAATCTGACGGCCACTGGAGCATAAAGCTAAAGCAAGGTCTGGAGCACCATCGTCGTTTAACCTTGTGTTCTCCTCTCGGAGCCATTGGAGCCCCTTCAGAGGTAATATCGGGAGATTCGTCCCACGCAGTCTCACTATCGCTTACCCTCAGACACCAAACACGCACAACTGACGCGTTCATCTCCACGACAGACATTTCCGACATAGACTCGGCCAGAATGGATAAGAAACGGGAGAAGAGGCTCTCCCTCCCCATCGCCTCGCGATTTAATCCCCGCCTACAGCACAACCCCGACCCTCCGCTACGCGAATCCGACAAGCTCAGACGAGAACTACTCGAAATGAAACCCTTAGCTCGGGATACTGTGGTTGAAACATGCTACAGCGCCAACCCAAGCATCACCTCGCCGCCTCTCTCACGATACCCGCCGGCTACACACAGCAAGAAAATCTTCCCTACCTCCGCAACAACGTCTTTCGACTCCCGTCTCCTCGGAGAAGAGAAGCTCCCCAGGATGAACATAGCCATGCCTCCCGCACCAGGAACAAACCAAGCAGGCAATCCCCGCCGCCTCCCCATCTCCATCTCGCGCGGCGCCCTAGACAGGCTGGCCTAGAAGCCCGGCCGTCGCTCAGCCCGCGCAGAAGACATCCCACCCCGGGAGCCTAACACCGACGGCCCACCCGCGGGGCGATCCGACAAGCTAGCGAGCCCCGAGCTCAACCCCCCTTCCCCTCCTCGCACCCCTGATATGCAGGGGTCACTCCCAGGCAGGAGGAGGAGCGTCGTCCAGAACCTCAAGGCCTCTTTCTCGCGCGCCTCTCTCATCCGCACATTCAGCACCTCCAGCACTACAATCCCCAACCTCAGCCCCCCTTCCCTCACCACCGCTACCCCGGAGGACTCCCATGACCCACGCCATATCTTCGAGGCCCAGCCCTCCGAATACTGGACCGGCCGCTTCACCGCCCTTTCGGACGCGCACCTCGCGCGCAAGACCTCCACCCTCACCTTCACTCCACGCTCCACCCCGGCACCAAGTCCCGTCGACAACCGGACTCCAGAGGCCCGTCCCCTCTCGCGCCTCTTCAACGAGGTGGACGCGGAGAAGGTCGAGGCGGCTCTGGATGAGTATTCGCGTGCGAGGGCCGTCTTTGCGGAGCTGGAGGGGCTATGCAGGACGGACGAGGCGAGGAGGAGCTTGTGGGAATGGAGAGAGGGGTGGGCGGTTAGGTTTAGACGGCCGGGAGTCTTGCCGAGGG
The DNA here is from genome assembly GCA_030271035.1 of Microascus cirrosus. NCBI lineage: Eukaryota > Fungi > Ascomycota > Sordariomycetes > Microascales > Microascaceae > Microascus > Microascus cirrosus. The sequence goes on from JAMBUN010000114.1 coordinate 54,773, forward strand.
GTCAGAGGAGCTTTCTTGATAGGTTGAGGATTGGGAGGGGAGAGTAGGTGTACACGGACGACAAGGATACAGGGATACAGGGATACAGCAGGAAGCCGGTTGCGGACGTTTTTTTTTTTTCCCGGGGGGGGGGGCGGGTGGGGACAGGAGGATTGGGGGAATATGTAGGACTTAATTAG
>JAMBUN010000115.1:0-54137 GCA_030271035.1 Microascus cirrosus
GGGGGGGCGCGGGCGCCTTGATTTGGCATGGTTCATTGCGTAAAACAAGCAAGCTCTGACGGCGGACTGACGGGATTTTCCCGGCTTCGAAATGCGAGAACTACCACTGGCCCTGGACCGTTTTTTCAGAAGCCGGTAATCTCCCCTTTCCAGTCTGGAATGTCAAGGCTAAGCATATCGTGACAGTCTCAAGAGTCGATGACGGCTTCTCCGTTTCTAAGTCTGGGAGAACCGCCTCGGCACCATCGTCACGAGCTAGATTCACGTTCGGCGAATTGCGGAAGCGTTTGAATATTGTTTGGTGCACCGAGAAAATACGGACATGACCTTCGTGACCGCTTTCTAGATACACAGAATCGAAGCTGTCGACATCCCAAATCGGCGCTCTACACCTAGAGCATGCTGCCGGGTATCTAACCCTGGAACCCACTCCCGAACGCCTCTTTAGAATACATTTGCCCGCCATAAAAACCACAAAGATTCGAGTTACCCGTCTCTAGCATTCGCTTCTGAAAAATCAACGCCCTATTCGCCGGAACCCCGTGTGGATGGAAAACAGAATGGGTAAACATCGTGGCTGTTCGTTAACATCGTTTTTTTAGGCCGTGGCCTTGGCACCTGACACGGCCTGGGCCACCTCCTTCGAGGCGACCTTCTCCCATGTTTTCAGGGCGTCGTCGTTAAGCGCAGCGGGATTCTTTATCTCCTCGTAAAGCTTCCTCGACACGTCCCGGTTGATGGTGGAATATTGTTCAGTCGTAAGCTCGTTGGCGCGCCAGTGCGGCTTCAGCGCCGTCCGGACCATTCCGTTGATACTCGCCTTCGCCTCTGGCGACAGCTGCTCTCGAGCCGATGACGCGTCTATCGACCGTGCAGCAGTCTCCAACTGTGGGCGCCGCGGCCGCGGTTGGCGAATCTCCAGGGTGCGCGTGTTGCTCGCAGTCGGCTCGGGACTCTTCTCCTTCTTTTCCGTGTCCGACTGGTCCCTTGACGACTGTCGTGTCGGCGAGGTACTTTGTCGGATCGGCGAGTAATTCGCTCTGGGGTACCTGGGCTCGATGTAGGAGCTCAGCGAGAGGGTAGGGGAACCGGGCCGTCCGTTGCTCAGAGGGGGTGGTGTAAGAGAGAGAGCACGGGGGCTGTTGTGGGTCGAGGGCGCAGGCGAGCTTGCAGGGGAAGTGGCGTCGGGAGCCCCCCGGGCGAAATAGCCCTTAACATTTTCGTCGTCGGACGGGGTACCGGCGCCAACTTCTTTGAGCAAAGAAGACAGGAAAGATGGGGCCTCCTGCTCCACGGGCCGGGTTGAAGACGAGCTCTCGCCTGTCCTTTCCGCTGGGCCGGGTGCGGACTTAGAACTCGAAGCCTCGCTTTGAGCGGGGAGGAATCTCCTAGTCCTGGGGCGCTTGAGCTTGCGTTCTGGCTCCTGGCTGGGCTCGGTTGGAGACGCTGTCGGCGCTCGCCGCTTTCGAGTAGTTTGGCTCGAACCAGGATCTTCGTCTCTGCGAGCGCGTTCGAACGCACCCCATGACCTGGCTTCATCCCTGGATTCCTGGACAGGCAGTTGGGGCTCTGGGTGATGCTGGAGTTGCTGGCGAGTTGACCTAGGAAGGCTGCTGGCGAATACAGCGCCCGCGCCAAGGCGACTCGCAATATTGATGCGCTGTTGCCATCTCCGGAGTTCGTTTTGCTCACGCTCACGGCGACGCTGGGCGACGCGGAACTCGGCGAGAGTATCGTCGTCCTCATGGTTGTCTAGATCGATCTCTAGGGCATCATATACCCGGCCCGCAAATTGTCCCCAGGGGCCGGCCCACTCGAGCGACCTTGCTTGGCGCCTTGCTCGACGCATCCTCTCCCGGGTGCGAGGGAAAGGCCGCGACCGGTTGTGGGGGGTAGTCCGGCTCTGGCGAGGACCTGCCCTACGCACGCCTTGGTTGTCGCTCCGCTCAAGAGTGTCGGCGCACTCCATGCAGTACCAGTCGCCAGAGGGTATGTGGTCTAGGCCGATGCAATATGTGTGGTACGCGGCATCGCATCCATCGCAAAGGAGGAGAACGTCCTCCCTCTCGCTGGAGTTGCATACGGGGCATGGGTGGGAGGCTTCCTCTGCCTCTTCCTCGGCGTTTTCAGCAAGCCACTCCCGGGGATCGAAATCGGCAGTCTGCTTCTTGTCCTCGATCTCGACGCATTCAATCGTCGAACCTGCACAAAGGATAGCGGTTAGAACACAGCCCTGCCGAAGCAAAAAAAAAAAAAAAAAAGGAGCTTGCTGGAAATAAAGACAGGGAACCAGTAAGGGACTTAAGTGAAGGCGGGGATACATACCGGACACTCCATCAAGAACACGAAGCTTTCGAAATGCCTCTCGGCAGATAGGGCAGGTATTTGTCTTCTGGGCCCATAATCGGATGCACGAATCGTGGATGATGTGATCGCAGCTGTCCAAAGTTGCAATCCTGGAATTCGACTCGAGATTCGCAGCGTCGTCCTCTGTGGTGGTGCTGGTCGTGGTGGGAGATTCGCTGGCGGTGACGGGCGGGTCGAGTCCCGCCTGGACCCTGGCGTCCAGGAGCGAGGGGGCCTGGATAACCAGCGGCTCCAGGCAGATAATGCACTGGTCGGGATCAGTCATTTTTTGGGCTCCTTCGGCGGCGACAAGTGCGTGATGGATTCATAAAAACGAGAATGTGAGAAAATCGGACGAAAGCTAAATGTGATATATCTGGCCGTCTTGTGAATTTTCGTCGTATAAAGGGACGATTTCGGATGGCGAAGATGTTGATGGGCTGGCTCAAAATCAGCTGGGGTGTGCTCAGGGCGAATGTTTCCAGCGCCGCCTGTGAGGATGACAGTGGTGGCGGTAGGACGGCGAGCGGAAGGTGGGTGGGCTTATGGGTGGACCAAGTGAGCTAACAGTGGCAGGGCAGAGAGAGGGAGTTTGAGGGAAAGGAAGTCCGACACTGGGGTCTTCGAGGGGTTGAAGGGTGCCGCTAGTCAGCAACAGCACGAGGGATGCCAGCGGGCCGCTGATATTACGTGGGGCGCTTTTCGTGCCCCAGACCAAGAAATCGACCGTTGAGCATCAGGGTACCGAGGTGTAACCGAAACTAATTGGTCGCGCAGGACTGGGTATTTAAGGGGATTATGCGATATGATCGGGGCTCGGCACAGTGTGTGACGTGGTTTAGCTGGTGCTGGGGCGCAGGAGGAGCCACGGGCTGCAGAATGTCTAGCCCGATTTGTCCTGCGCCTGACCTGCATACAACGCACGACGACGATGCTAACTCGGTTGAGAAGGAATATGCAGCAGCGGTGTCTCGAGAGGCATGGACTGGGCCTCGAGTGTCCTCGTGGGGGGCGATCGAGCCCAGCAGATCAGAGGACGTCCGCGCCCGTGGAAAGAATGCTGGTAGGTGCCATGACAGTTACACTGTATCAGGAACCCGGGGGTAGTGGCGTTAAGGGGGTTTGCGGGAGAAGGGTAGTTCCGAAACGTCCTGTATAGTAGGATGAATGGGAGTGGCGGGCGGAGCGGTTACTGGGGTCCGGCCAAGACCTGACACTCACCGGCCCGAACACGTTTCCGGGGGAGACCAGTCAAGGTTAATTATATTTATGCTCATTTCTGGTTCAAGGCATCCATTCGTTCATGAAGGGAGGAAGACGGCTCTGGGATGTTCGCGTCTTGCTTCCCATTACGTATTGTGCAATACGATGGGTACAGTCATGGGGGCAAAGGAGGGACGGGGGTATTCGCGTGAAAGTGAGGTCACCGTACGTTGTGGGATGCCACAGGGTACACGGGACAACCCGCCCAGTGGAGGGAGGAGAGACGAGGCCCACTTTGCCCGACCACATGGGCCAGAGCCAGCAATGTGCTCTTGGCGGGATATGTGAGTGACGGAAGAATAAATTGTCCTGGGATGGTCCTCTGTAGCCGTGCTTCTTGTGAGTGTGCCGGCACTTGGGAAATTCTGATTGGATTCGGGAGCTGTCATATCATGCTTGGTGCATAGTCAGCCTCAGGAGAAACAGAAGCGTTATGCTTGTCTTGACTGAGCTTGAGTCCAAAGGTTGGCGCTGGGGGGGATAATTGGTTCTGTTTTGCGAGGGACGTTTTCCGTTCACGTTCACACTGCTACCTTGAGAGCACTGAAGCGGGTTTTTCTGTTCAAGTGGAGATGATGTCGCGGACACGAGCTCTGCGTGCGCTGGGTCCTGGGGTATTACGAGGAGACGAGTGGGCTTTTCATACATCGCCACCTCCATCGGACACCGACGCGTACCGGCTGACGATACTTGCGGTTTGGATGAAAAAGTGGGTGCATGCCCTTGCCTTTCGTAAGCTCAGCCCCTTTTGCTGGGTTAGTATCCGAAATCCCTTCTGTTGCCCGCTGCCCCCATGACAGGTGTGGCGTTCTCTATAAACGAGCCCGCGCCAGGCTCTTTCTGTTCCCATTAATTTGGATTTTGTGTTCTCTTAAGTTGCGGATGGGAATAAAAAATAACCCTCCTCCTCCTATTCTGTAGAAATCCAACGTTTTTGATAGGGAAGACTTGAGCCCCCGTTCCCGAGGCAGCACATCGGGTGAAAATGGGTGTTGATTGATGCATGTTTGTTTTGGGTACTGGAAGAGGAGTTCCTTGCAGTCTCCCTTTAGAATATTTCATTCGCCGCCCGTTCTGTAGCCTTGTTAAGTATCCAAGGCTGCCCAACGGTGCCTGCTCTCACCCCTTTCACGTTACTACATCTTGACGCTTAGACGTGCATAGGCAGATGGGTGCAGGCAGTCATTCGTTGAGTCATAAAGGCACGCCTGGATAAGCCCCGTGAATCGTATATAATTGGCGAGATTCTTCGAGGCGTTCGAGTTCTACCCTACTGAGTGACTCAAAGTAGGCAAGGGCCTGGCGAGTAGAGGGTTGGATGGAGTCCACGGTGTCCCGCTGACGTGGTCTTCGGGAGACGCTGTCAACCTAGAGATGGATCTTGCGAATCTGATGTCAAAGCCCATGTCAATGGCTGTGTTTTCGTGAGAATAGTGGCCTCATACGTCAGGCATAGAGGCGGGTCCAGGACAGCCCCGATTCCTTGTGAGACAACAGGTGACGATGCTCTTCTAGGGGATTTTCAGCCAAGCTTAGTAACCGAAGGGACATCAAGGGTGGGAAAACCCCGGTACAACAAGCGCGGGGCTCCTCACCGCAGCTCCATCCCACCCCAAAAATTTAGAAGCCTACAGAAGATCGACCCCACGATCACAAGCATCACTCTCAACCGAACTGCGTGTCAAGGTCGAGAGCCCAGAACCTCCAAAATGTCTCTCAGTATTCCAAACGCGCCCAATTCGGGCCTGTTCAAGGGAGGCTACAACAAGTAGGTCCAAGATCATCCCTGTCGCGCCTCTCCGCGCAGTAGCTGACAAGGTGAAGCTACGACTCTGAAGATGGAGCCGTCCTCCGGAACATCGACGCCTGCCGCACCATCTCCTCAACCACGCAGACCTCCCTTGGCCCCTATGGCCGGAACAAGATTGTCATCAACCACCTGCAGAAGATGATCCTAACCTCTGACGCCGCCACCATCCTCCGCGAGCTCGATGTCGTACACCCCTGCGCCAAGCTCCTCGTGATGGCCAGCCAGCAGCAGGAGTCCGAGATGGGTGACGCGACGAACCTCGTCATGGTACTTGCCGGCGAGCTCCTGCGTAAGGCTGAAGAGCTTCTGCGTATGGGGCTCAAGACGGCCGATATCGTCACGGGCTACGAGCAGGCGCAGAAGGCTGCCCTCGAAGCTTTAGAGGAACTGGTCGTCGACAAGGTCGAAGATATCCGGTCGCAGGAAGAGCTCTCTAAGGCTATACGGACGGTTGTGGCGAGCAAGCAGAACGGAAGCGAGGAACTGTTGGGCGACCTAGTGTCAGAGGCGGTCCTGGCCGTGCTGCCGAAGAACCCGGCCCATTTCAATGTCGACAACATCCGCGTCGTGAAGATTATGGGTGGAAGTTTGGAGCAGAGCCGAGTAATCAAGGGTATGGTCTTCCCCCGGGAGCCTAACGGGTCGATCAAGAAGGCGAAACGCGCCAAGGTGGGAGTCTTCACATGCCCCATCGACATCAGCCAGACGGAGACCAAGGGTACTGTCCTACTCAAGAATGCGCAGGAGATGCTAGACTTCACCAAGGGCGAGGAGCAGCAGCTTGAGACGGCTATCAAGGAGCTCCACGACGTTGGGCTCAGGGTGGTTATCGCTGGCGCTGCTGTGGGTGACCTTGCCATGCACTACCTTAACCGCTTCGGAATTGTCGTCATCAAGGTCCTCAGCAAGTTTGACCTCCGACGGCTTTGCCGTGTTGTTGGTGCCACGCCGCTCGCGAGGCTGGGTGCCCCTATGCCTGACGAGATGGGCTCGATCGACGTTGTTGAAACTCTCGAGATTGGCGGGGACAGGGTTACGGTGTTCAGGCAGGAAGAAGAGGTTACGCGGACAGCGACGATCGTGCTTCGGGGAGCTACGCAGAACCATCTCGAGGACGTCGAACGGGCTGTCGACGACGGCGTGAACGTGGTGAAGGCCATCACGAGGGACCCGCGGCTCGTGCCTGGCGCCGGCGCGACGGAGACGCAGCTCGTAGAGAGGATCACGGCTCTCGGAGAGAAGACGCCCAACCTCTCGCAGTACGCTATCAAGAAGTACGGCGAGGCGTTCGAGGTGGTCCCGCGCACGCTTGCGGAGAGCGCGGGGCTTGATGCCACGGAGGTTCTCAGCCGGCTTTATGCTGCGCACCACAAGGGGGACGACTGGGATACTGGGGTGGATGTAGAGGTAAGACTATCTCAGTCTATAGTTGCTCTCCAGTTGCTAACTATCACTAGAATAACGACGGAACGGGCACGCTCGACGCTACGGAAGAGGAAATTCTTGATCTCCTCGTGTCGAAGCAGTGGGCCATCAAGCTGGCGTCGGAGACGGCGCGGACGGTGCTCTCGGTTGACCAGATTATCGTCGCCCGGCAGGCTGGTGGGCCCAAGCCGCCCCAGCAGAACCCTGTAAGTGGTCCCGGCCCTGACAATTCGGAGCGTCTACTAACAGCGGATAGAACTGGGACGAGGATTGATGACGAGGCTGGAGCCGGGTAATGAGTGACGTTGGGCTATGCCTCGGAGATAGATTACGGATATGTTGGCGTGGGACAAATAAAAGGGTCTAGATTATTAGGAAGTTAAGAAACTATAATACCCGTCACGCCTTTCATTCTTAAAGACGCCTGTGATTTTAGTTATTTGATGCGAAGTGCCATTCCTTGCAAGACGCGAACCTGGATTCGCCCTATCGCCCTAAAATCTCACCCTACCCACTCTCGACCTCACTGAAACAAACACCACTCCTACCGAGTCCAACAAAACAAGAATTCTGGTACGGACCTCGAAAGAAAAAGGAAGATGGCATTATTCCAGGAGCCTCGCTTCGATGCGAAACCCGTGGCGGGCGATCCTTTCGACGTAACCCTGGCCTAGACAGGCCGGGGTGTAGCACCCACCGGGGAAGTCGAAGTCGTCCTCGAGGAGGGTGAGAGCCGCCTGCGCAACGAGAATTGCGGAGACTTTGCGCTTGTTAGCTCCGGGCTCATACTAGGGAAATGACCGGTAAGGAGGAGGGTATGAAGGCTTACATGTATACATGCCCCCCCGGTACTGTGCCTCACAGTACGCCCTCGGTTTCTCCCCGCCCCCGTCCGCTACTGCCCGGTACCTAATCACATCCGCCTTAGAACTCTCGTCGTCGGGGCCCGACCCTGGAGCGGTAACCAGCCGCCCAAGCGCCCACCGCACAGGCGCCAGGAAGAGAAACAGGCCCCCGACCGCGAGACCCACGTGCAGCGCCGTCCCCATAAGGACGCTCGGCGCGCTGAGATACTCGCCCCAAGTGAACCCCTCGCCGTATGACCGGTCTTTTAGGGACGGCACACTCTGATGGAGGCCCCAGCTGCGCTCGATGATCAAGCGGTCCATGCTATCAGCGACGGAGGTCGTCACGCGGCCCAAGGGGGGGATGGTACGGAGGCCGGTGAGGCGGGTGAAGAACGAGGGTGCGGGACGGGACACGGTATTCGGAACGGGTGAGTTGGCAAAGGGCTCCGTGGCGGCGCGGAGCTCCGGGGGACCGTAGTAGCCGAAGAGGTGGATGGCGCTCGCGAGCGTGCCACCGGAGGGCGCCGCGTTGATGTCCACCGCCACCGACACGTGGCCCGCGCGGCCGCCGTCCTCGGTCGCCTTTTGCGCGAGTACCCAGGTCACAAGGTCCGGCGCCGCAGACTCGAGTGCGGCCTGCGAGATCATGCGCGCGCCCGAGGCCCTGGCGCTGCCTTCGTACTTGCGGGTCATGGTGGCGGTGAAGGGAAACTCGCCGGTGATGTCGAGGTAGTGCGTGCCGCTCTGGGCGCAGGCGGCATAGGCTGGCTCGCCGTACTGGGCGAAAGGTCCCACACAAGAGATGAGGATGAAGGTGGTTTTGGCGAGGGTGGTCAGGCCTTCAGTGGTGAGGACACTTGTTTGGACATCTAGTTGATGTTAGAAGTGTTGCCGAGATAGCAGCAGGGAAGACTCACCTGGCTGGAGCCTGTCGGGGTTCAGCTTCGTGCAGTCGTTCGCAACAGCGCGCAGCTTGGACTCGGTTCGGCCGGCCAGGGCCCATCGCAAGTTCGTGGGGAAGTGAGTTGCGATGTGCTGAGCGACGCGCTTTCCGGTGAAGCCTTCTTCTGTGTTAGCCAATTTCGGCAGGATACGGACTAGGTGAGGGACATGACGTGCCGGTAGCGCCCCAAACGACGACGTCGTACTGGCGATCGTGTTTCTGGAAGGGCATTGTACCGGAGCGAGATCTTCTAGACTGGGGGCTTTACAGAGCTTGAGCTAGGGTGAGTCTCACGATCAAGTGGGCAGCTGTCTGACAAGACCGATTACTAGGTCAGGCAGGCCGATTACGGAGACTGAGATTTGGATCTCAAAATCATGCTACATGAGGATGGAAGTATGAAAGTCGTGGTGTGGTGCTGAAGAGACCTCGGCCTTCATACCATATCTGGATAGATCGAGCTGAAGCAATGACGTCCCTGTGTGGGCTCCACAGCAGTCACTCCAGGAACGATCTGCACCACTGGCCTCGGTACAATTGATGCTGTGGATGTCGAGACCGAATGCGGGGACGAGTCCCGAAACAGAGTAGTAACGAACGCCGTCATACAAAATAGCAACCGGCCCCATCGTGGTAGCAGGTTCAGCTGCTCCAGACAGTGTTGTAAGAGCATTTTTGGGAGAAGCGACTACCCAGGTAAAGTTGATGTCCCGCACTCAGAAGTGCATGTGACAAATTCAGAAGGGCAGCCAGTGAGCGACGGCCCTAAGCAGCATTACATAACCCCCGCTGCGACCTTGGCGCCGATGCTGCATCGCGGGGGGCCGCGTAGCCAAGAGCGTCAAGTCGTAGCAGGCGGGACCCAGCCAGCCGCGTGCCCCCGAATGCGAATGGTTTCGCCCGCATGCGCCAGATAAACAGGCCTCTCAGTCCCATTCTCTCCATCCTGCAGCTTCCCTTCCTCCATCACATCTCCCTCTCAAAACCTTCCCAAACAGAACGACATTCCACCATCGCGAGACTCGCACCGTCCTTGAAAGTAGATTATACCTTGTAGTTACCTTTCGAATATTCCCCGACGGAGGACCACTCAACTTACGCTATTCGAACACCTACGTTTCGCAGCGCGGTTTGTTGGAATCGCCGCGCTGATTTGCGGATGCCGTCGTCAATGGGGCCGCAGAATAATACCAAGAGGGCGGGTGAGTGATCTCTCCTTGCGCTAGACCGTTGGACTATTTTCCCTCTGCTCCATCTGGAGTGGGCTTTTCGCATCCCTCGGGGGGGTCGCCCTTGTACTCCTGCTTGTCACCGTGACCTATGTCTTTTTTTGCGCCAGGGCGATTTCAAAGTCTCACTCGCGACCGCGCTACTTTGGGGGCCCTCGCTGAGCACACCTTGTGTTTGGCCTTCCTGCACAATCAGCACAACGCCGTCGCACCGTTCACCATCATCAACCCATACCACGCTCCCCTCCCACTTTTCTATTCCTCGTCTCTCAATCGCTCCCCAATCGGCGATATCTAGCACGCGCATCGCCGCCCCTATCCAATTCGAACTCGTTACCCAAATCAAAACCGCCACGATGCCCCCAAAGGGCTCCCGCAAGTCCACACAGGCTAACGCAAAGCCCTTCGTACCTCCAGCCAACGCCGTCCCGCAGCCTCTCCCGCCATCGGTCGAAGAGGCCTACCGTCGGAAATGCTGCCAGCTGCGCCACCGCTACAACCAGATGGAGGAGCACAACGACGCCGCCCGCCTGCGCCTGCACCGCCTGCGACGCCAGCTCGACAAGCTACGCGTTGAGAGGGCCTTCCTGCTGGAGCAGGTCGCCCGGAGGACGAGCATGAACGTGGAGGATTCCGAGGGGAGTCCTAGCCCGCCCCCCACGGTAGGTTTCCCTTCTCCCGTCCGTTGGCTCGATTTTCTTTTCCCCCATTTTCTCCCGGCTGTTCCCCACGTCTATGGTCTGAAGGGGGAGCAAAAAAGCTGACACCCTGGAGCCTCGGCAGCCAAAGGAGAAGCCCCTCCGTATAAAGCGCGGCCACCGGAAGCCCTCCGCCATCCCCGACCTCGACAAGACAGACCCCCAGCAGCCGCCGTCTCCCTCGTCCGAGACCTCCCGCGCTGCCAACGGCGCTACGACCAAGGCAGCCGCTGCCGACGCCGACACGCCCTTCGCGCTTTACGCGCTCGAGACAGGCCAGGGAGCTACTGACGAGGAGGCGAGGGCGACGTGGGAAGGGATGGAGAAGGAGGAGAGGGAGACCTGGGAGGCGAGATTCGAGGAGAAGGCGGGGAAGAAGGACAGGGAAGGGGAGGAGACCGAGGGAGAGGTTGAGGCTGAGATTGAGGCCGAGGTGGAGGGAGAAGGTGAAGGTGAAGGTGAAGGCGAGGGCGAAGGTGAAGGTGAAGGTGAGGGTGATGAGGGGGAGGACGTTGAGATGGGGAAGGAAGAGAAGGAAGGGTCTGAGGAGAAGGAGAAGGCCGAGGAGGAAGATGTCGAGATGGGCGACGTGGAGGAGAAGAAATGATCCGGCGTATCAGGTGAACAGGAGGAACATGTATCTCATAGATGTATCACTATTCAGATTTTTTGTTGCGGCATGTCATTAAAAAAGAGCTTCCTTTCACGTTATCTTCGTAACTACCTAGTCGATGCCATCACGACCGGAATCTACGAGTCGATATCCCACGTAAAAGTTCCTCGACCCTAACCAGACATCAATAGATACTCGCCAAATGAACCAACCACCCGGGAATCATAGAAAAAGAAATCATTTCCCTCAAGGACGAGTGCCATCCATGCCACACGGGTGGAGGGAAAGCTAGCATCCCTAGTCCGTCTAACTAAACCATGCTAGAAGGAAAACAAGAAAACGCCCTCCCCCTTCCACCTCGCTCCGTCGATAAGATGGAGACGGGCAGATGTTGAGGGGCGAGCAGGCTGAGCGGCCCTTAGGGCATGGTCCAGATGGGCGCCTTCATGAGGACCTGCCGACCCCTGACCTCCAACGCGACGAAACCCGCCAACCTCACCCTACTGGGTTCGTTTCCTTTAAAACGTCAGTACTAGTCCGCCAAAAAAATGAATAGCGAGAGAAACATACCCTTCTTCCTCTCCTTCCCATTCTTCTCTTCCCCACTGTCTTCGCCCTTCTCGTCTTCTCCGCCCTCTAGGGCAGGTAAACCCCCCTTCTCAACTTCCATAATCGCCGGATCCACGGCGTCCCCTGGAAGCGGATACCGGATCACCACGTCGCGGCTCTCGAGAGGCATGTTAGCGGCAATGCCGACGGCCAGCTCCATGATCATCGAGGCGCTCCCGTCGATACCAGCGGGGGCCGGGTCGGTATTGAGGTACTGCATTAGCGTCCCCACCAGGTTCTTCGTGGCGTTCTGCGTGAACTCCAAGCGGACCTCGTCCGCCTGAGGGGCGCCGAGTTCCGAGGCGAGGCCCTCGAGCGTAGCCATGCGCCATGAGATGACCTTGCTCGTGAGGGCGTCGTGTTCTTCCTGGCTCGTAAACGTGTACAGACCCCTCCGGATCCCGTTCTCAATTTCCTTCAGTTTGGTGCTGAGAGCAGGGTCGAGACTGGGGTGGAAGCATCGGCTGAATACCTCCTCGACGATCCAACGTGTAATGACGGCGCGCCCAACGGCCGTCATCTCCTGCTTACCCGTTTTCAGCGCGTCCTGGGTGATGTAGCGGTCGAGCCAACGCGGGACGAGCTTCCAGTCCTTGCGGATGTTAAAGGCCATATTGTTGATGGCACCGTTGAGGCGGTTGAAGCGCGTGGAGTACTCGCTGTCATCGAGAGCTGTGCGGGAAGCAGTTATCCGCTGGTTCGCAACGGCGTTCTGGAGGTGCTCGATCTGACCCGACATCTGCTCGATCTGAGCCTTGTTCTCAAAGTAGAGTCGCTTGACGTTCTTGTACTTGGTGACTAGGAGGTGTCAATAGAGTAAGACGATAAGTTGGCGGAAGCAAAACTCACGCAGATCCTTAAAGGCCTTCTCGGGGTCTTCACGTTCGGGCTGCGGGCTGTTTCGCCCTTGATCGCCTGGCCCATCGTAGGCAGGCCGGTCCTGGCTCTGCGCACTCCTAAGTGCCGGGTTCTGCTGCGGCATGGCGGACTGCGGGACGGGCTGGCCATGTCTGTAGCCCGGAGGGGGCGCCATTTGGCCTTCCTGGCCTCTCATAGCTTTGTCGGCGTCCTGTGAACGGCGGGAGGACGAGCCTCCCGAGGGTGGTGCCATTGTTTGTTCCTGTACTGACGCGTCCTGCTGGGCTTCGGCAGGTAGCGGGGGCAAGGGATTATCTAGGACGTTCGGACCCACTGCCGCCGGGCTCGGGGAGATTGTAGCCGAATGGAGGAGGGAGGACGGCGTTGACTCGAGCACAGGTGACTCTCGTGACACTTGGGAACTTGTTTCGAAATTCTGCTGGTAGCCGGTGTGGAGCTGGGGCAGGATGGTACGATATTGACCTTGCGGAGGTGGTTTAGGGTAGGGCCGTTGCTGCTGCTGCTGCGGGAGTTGGTGCGGCTCTACGTTTCCATGCGGCTGACTTGGCGAGTCTGGCAGAAGCTGGAAATGGGGAATGCCCTGCTGCTGTTGCTGCTGCTGCTGCTGCTGTTGCAACTGCTGTGTTTGAAGGTGGAGTTGCTGTGACGGCACCTGCTCACGGTACGGGGAATGTGCGTCGAGGTCGGTGGCCACGCGACGGATCGTAGGAGGCGGATCGGGATAGCCCTGACCAGGGATCGGGGCGTCGGGGTGGTGCGCGTGGTACTCCTCGTCAATCTCACCAACCCCTGGGAGCGGGGACGACTGGTTGTGGACGTGATGCGGCGAATGCACGGGCTGCTGGTGCTGGTGTTGGTGCTGCCACTCGTTGGGATCCTGATCGACGGAAACCTGGGACAGCTGCGAGAGGGAGTAGCGGTAATTGGGCGCGTGGCTTGATCGCTTAGATGGGCGTCGCGCAAGACCGGAAGTGTTGTCGTAGCCCGATTGACTCTGGCTGTCACGACTCGATCCTGTTAGGATGTTCTTGATAAGCTTACGGGTGGAGCGCTTGGGCTCGGGCGGCGGAGGATTCGAGCGAGGGTGGGGTAGGGCGGGGTGCTGCTGCTGCTGCGGCGGCGGGGGGCGCTGAGAGTGCAGGTGCTGCAGCGAGGGCTGGTGCTGGTGGCGGCCGTGGGAGGGGTCCTGCTGCACCGGCGATGAGATGGCCAGGCCGACCGGTTGCGGGTCGTCGGCGGGAGAAAATTGCGGGTGAGTCTGGACGGGGGTAGGAGGGTAGTGGTGGCCTTGAGGGACTTGTTGGTGTTGTTGGTGTTGTTGGGAGACGGGTTCGGATAAGTCGTGGTGCGGGCTGACGTGCTGGCGTGGGTCGAAGGACGCAGGGTCGGCGCCCTGGTTCTGCGGAGGCGCAGACGCCGGTTGGCTGGCTGTGCTCAGGGAGCTGCTGGAAGGCTTGAGGTGGTGAGGCGGGGGTTGCGGGGGCTCGGCGTCTTCGGCGGATTCTTGCGGAGGGAGCTGCCGCTGCTGCGAGGGCCGTGTCTCGAGGGACTCTCTCGAGCTGAAGCCACTTGGCGAGGCTGAATGGAGGGCGTCCGGCTTCGTATGCTGCTGCGAGGGCGCGCCGGATCCAGGGGCCTCGGCGCGCAGCTCCTGGGCGTTGTTGGCGTTGTTGGCGGGGGTCGGAGATTGTTGCTGCTCTACCACGGGGAGCGCATGCTGCGAGCGGTTGTTCTTGCCGAGTCGACCGAACGGCATCCTTAGGGGGGACGTGTAAAGGGCCCAAAAAAAGGAAAGGGAAAAGCAAAAAGAAAGATACTTGTTCTTGCCCTCCTTTTCTATGTTCTTTCCCCCCTTTTTGGGGTTCGCGGATGGATGCGGGCTGATTCTGCTTTCCCTGCGGGTAAGGTAGGAAACGGTATTGGAGGGAAACACCCGCGAACAAGACGCCAACCGCCGACAGGGAAACGGGGAAACACAGGGGTGTGCGAGTTGTGTTGTGTGGGGGGAGAAGAGACCAGGCACGCGTCCGCAAGTTTGCTCTGCGCTCTCCGCCAATTTCTAGCCCCAAGGAGCGGGCGATCAGCAGGAGGCTGACGGGGAAGCGCTTTGCCGTTCGCAGCGCAAGGGGGAGATGAGATTTGTGTTCTTTTGCAGTTCGGCCTGGGGTTGGAAAAGGATGCCTTCTGAAGGTGGCAGGCCGACGCTGATGTGAAAATTCGCGCTTGGCGGATGTAACGGCAGCGCCTCACTTTCTACAAGCATGCTACGATAACTAGCATGACCTGTCGTCCTGTCTTACGGCCGTCACTGGCGGTCCTCTGTCCGCTGTACCCCGTGCCCCTGTACCAGGATGACGTTCGTGCCTAGAGACCCCCAACGATTAGCGTGCCCGCCGAATGAGCTTAGAACCTCTAAAAATGGACAGCATTGCGCCGGTGTCCGCACCCCTCCTCAGGTGGCTGTGTCTTTCGGTGGAAATTGGACCCTTGCTCCACATCCTCCATATTATGCACAAGCTCGCAGGATGACAATCTATTTCTGGGAACAACTGTCCCACTTCTCTTCTCTCACCTGTGTTCCGTTTCCCAGGAAGGGTTGGTTTGTCATTTTGCTGGGGTTGACATCATTAGGTGGCGCATGTAAGCTCGGCGTGTTTTTTTTTTTCAATTTTATTTTATTTTACTTTTATTTTATTTTATTTTATTTTTTTTTGGAAGGGAAGAAAGGGGGGGTGGGGGATCGGGGGCGAGCCCTGATGCGCAAGAGGCCCCCGGAATCGAGGGACTCGAAGGATCCGGAGATCTTTCTTTTCAACTTTGTTCCTCCCTTTACCAGACGAATTGACTTTGGGGAGCATGTGCCTAGATTTAAGCGTGAACCTTGCCAAGCTTTTCCTCGAGCTTGACTGACAGCTTGGCCCGGTGGCTTGGAAAGTCGCTTCTGTGGGGTATTTTATTAGTGGTAGTGCTCGACAGACTCAAATTCCGGTATGCTCCGAGGACACCAGCGGCATGCATGGTATAGCTGCGATGAGAGAAGCATCACCGCTGAGTAGGAAAGCAGAACCCCTGGCGAGTCGACAAAGAATACTGTACATGGGAAGAGCACAAGTAACATCGTTAACACTAAACGACACCATCCTCCGCAAAATCTAAATTGATTAAACGCCTCAACACCCGCCATGTCAGAAACCCCCTTCCCACCTCCCAAAGCATCATAAACCCTCCTGTCACAAGCACTCCTTTTCACCCATGCTCGCACCAACTCCCTACCCCAACTCCCTACCTCTTCTGCCCCTCGACAAAGCTCAGCGCCTCCTCCACAGGCACGCAGTCAATGGAGCTCGCCTTGTTCCGGAATGTCACCCCGTAGCACTTGTCTGCCACGTGCAAAATCTCCGGCCGAAAAGTCGTGCAGATGAACTGCGTGCCCGCCTCCCGCGAGATGGACTCTAGAAGCGCCGCCACGGCTGTGCGGTATTGCGCGTCTAGGTTTGCATCCACCTCGTCGAAGATCACCATCGGGCTGCTCTCCGTCTGCTGGAGGGCGAAGATAAGGCAAAGTGCGCAAAGACCTGCGCCAAGTTAGCAAGACGTAGCGTGGAAAGTAAAGGCGCCTCTTTTAGAGGGGTGTAAGTGGCGTTGGAGATAGGGTTGGACTCACTCTTCTGCCCACCACTGAGCTGCTGAATCCGCTGCTGCTCGTCCATGTCCTTCGAGTTAAACGAGACGCTGATCCCCACACCTGTGTAATTTTCTACTGCACCCCCCTGCTCCTCGTCTGATTCCGCCGCGTCCCGCCGGCCCGTCCTCCGCTGAATCACTAGCCGTCCATGGCCCGCGGGAACCAGCTTCTCAAAGATGGTTGCGAATTCCCGCGACACCTGCTTGAACGTGCGCTCGATAGCCTCGTCCTTGCGCTGGTCAAGGTGCGACACGAGCTCCTCGATCGACTCCTGCGACTTGTCCAGCTCCGCCCGCCGCTTGAGGAGCTGGTCCTGCTGCGTCGTGAAGCTGTTATACTGCTCGAACGCCTTCTTGTTGACGTTCTTGTACTTCTTCAGCGCGTTGTTGACCCGTGCAAGCTTGGATTGGATCTTATGTGCATGTCAGCTATAGCTCGTGTTTTACTTCGGACGAGATCTGTTCAGGCTTACCACTTTGCTGTCCATGTTCTCGTACTTCTCAAAAGCCTCTTCGGGGAGCACACCGAGGTCCCGAATCTGCTTCGCGTGCCCTGCCGCCTCCGTCGTCAAGATGGCCTTGTGCTGTAGATTCTTCTCGATCCTCCTCTGCTGCCTCTCGATCTTGTACGCAATCTGCTCCTGCTCCTGCTCCTGCTGATTCTTCTGGGACTCCAGCTCGCCAATCTGAGTCTGCTGAAGCTCGAGCTGGTTTTCGATCTCCTTGAGCTTGGCGTCTACAGCGACGGACGTCTGACGTAGCTTCTTCAGCTCCCTATCCGCATCCGTCAGGCTCGTCCCGGTCGAGGCCGAGTTCTCGAACGCTTGGCTGTTAAGCTGGTCGAGTTTGGGCTGAAGGTTGTGCCTCAAGTCCACCTCGAGGATCTGCTTCCTCTGCTCCAGCTCTCTTCTCTTCTTGCTCACGTCATTCCACTGCTTGTGGAATTCCTGCACGCGAAGGCTGAGCTCCTCAAGCTGACTCTCCTCAGCTGCCGTCAGGGCTTTCTTGAAGTCGGAGGCAAGCTCCGCCTTGTGTGCCGAGATGTTTTCCGTAAACTCGTTCAAATTTCTCCCAATTGCGTCACGACGCTTCACTGCCGACTCAAGCTGCAGTCGCTCATTCTCTAGATGTGAATTCTTGGTCCATAGCTCGGCCTTGAGCGGCTCGAACCCATCGTCAACTTGCCGTAGCTTCTGCTCAGCCTTCTGCAGCTCTCCCATAGCCCTGGTGATCTCCTGGTCCTTCCGCTCGATCTGGTTCCGGATATCGTCGGACTCTTCGACTTTCTTGGCATACTCGTCCCGCCATTTGCTCACTGTGTTGACAGTATCAAGTCGTGACTTCCGTGGATCGATATAACCACCAGTCATGGCACCCCTCTTGCTCGTAGTGTCACCCTCGGCCGTGATGCCATCTACACCATGGCTACGCGCATACTGACCGGCGACAGCGAGGTTGGAGCACAGTACCGTCTTTCCAAAGACTTGCTGGAAGGCCTTCTCATACTTCGGGTCGTACTCGATCTTGCTCAGAATGGGAACGGCATCGGGGCTCCTGGGGAAGTTGATTGGTCTTGGTCGTAGTTGATTGAGGGGCATGAACGTTACTCGGCCTCCATGCTGCTTGTAGAGTGCGTTGGCAAGATGTGTTGCGGTTTCTTCATCATCGACAACATAGTGGAAGAGGCTCGCGCCAGCCACCTGTTCTACAGGCAGCTTGTACGCATCGCTAACCTCGAACAGCTCGGCGAGTGTGCCGTACGCACCGGGAATATCCTGTTCAGCCTTCAATCGGCGAATCGTTGCTAAGCCGCGGGCCGTTGCGCCGTCCATGGCGTGGGAAAGATCCCTTTCTGCGTGCTCCTTCTCTTGACGGGCGTCGGCAAGGAGAGAGTCGAGCTTCTCGTCTGCTCGGCGAAGTACACGCCGTTCATCGTGAAGCCTGTCCAGTGCATCTCGAGCTTTGGTAACATCATCCACGAGCGATGTCCTATCCCCACCCCAGCCCTCAAGCCGTGACCGCAGGATGGCTACCTCCTTCTCCATTTGGCTTATGGATTTCTCGACCCTTTTCACTTCCTCATCTGCATCGACTCGACTGGCTTGCTGGTTCGTGAGTGTAAGCTCTAGTTCCTTGATTTCCTTCCGGAGCCATTCGTCACGCTCGGCCTTGCTCCGGAACTGGGTGCTTCTCGTTTGCTTGTTGAAGAGCCGCGCCCGCGAGGCCTCAGCCGCGTCGAGGTTCCGCCTCACATCCTCTTCCTTAGCCTTCCGCTGGGTAAGATCCGGGACAATCTTAGCGAGCTCCTTCTCCTTTGCGGAGATGTCGGCTTTGACCGTCTTGAGCTCGTTCGCATGGCCGGCCCTGGCCTGTTCCTGGGCGGCCTGGCCGTCGGTAATGTTCTTGTGCGTCATTTCCGCCTTGGCGCGCAATTTGGCATTTTCTCGACGGTCCTCTTCCAGTTGGCGCTTGTCGATTCCAAGGAGCTCCATCTCCCGCTGGAGGCGGTGAATTTCCGCGTCAAGCTTAGCGATGGTCTTTTCGCCCCGAACAAAGTCTGCTCGATACTCGTCGGTGCTATCCTTGCCTCCTTCGCGCGCCCTCTCTATGTCGTCAAGCTTCTCCTGGACCGCCACTTGCTTCCCATGGTAGTAGGCGTATTCCAGACACCTCTTTTCCCTGTCCTTGTCCTGGAACCCCCTGAGCTCCTCCTTCTCCTCCTCCAGCTCGGTGAGTCGCTCCTTAATGTACTTGAGGAGCTCGTCAATTTTCTCCCGTTTGTTGTTGGTGTCATTCATTATCTTCAAGGACTCCGCGCGACGGGCTTCGTAGACTTGGGTACCGGCCACCTCCTTCAGAAGGTTCAGCCTGTCGGACTCGCGCATATTGGTGAGCGCCGTGACGCGACCCTGCGGAACGAT
The DNA here is from genome assembly GCA_030271035.1 of Microascus cirrosus. Lineage (NCBI taxonomy): Eukaryota > Fungi > Ascomycota > Sordariomycetes > Microascales > Microascaceae > Microascus > Microascus cirrosus. The sequence goes on from JAMBUN010000115.1 coordinate 19,269, forward strand.
ATAGTACGGATTCGATCGGGAGAAACCAGCAGCCTCCAGGAGATTCGTTACGTCAACTTTCGGGACAACCTTGCGGTCAACGGAATATTCATCCTTCTTCTGGCCGATTGTTCGGCGCAAGATAACCTCCGGGTGCCCTGTGTGAAAGCGGTCGTCGCTATTATCGAAGATTATCTCAACATACGCCGACATGACTGCGGAGCCGGTCCCCTCGTGGAGAAGAGCCTGGCGCTCCTCGCGCGTTAGTTGCGTGTAGGCATCGCTGAGCACAAAGCGGATCGCAGCAAAGAAATTACTCTTTCCCGATCCGTTGCGACCGACGATGACGTTCGACCCGGGTGAAAAGGGCTCGATAACGGTCTGATCCTTGTAGCTAGATGGACGGGTTAGCTTGCGCAGGGCCGCGCGTAAAGACGCATAGTCTAGTCGCACCTTTTGAAGCCTTGGATGATAATCTGCTTGATATACATGGTGGTTTAGAATGGCCGCCTGGCGGCAGCACGCGTCGCGATACCAGCCGATGCGGGAGATGAAGTGTACGCGACGAATAATTCACGATGAGCGTGCCTGGTGGGGATGGGCCGTTCGTTCACCGTGGTTCGTGATCGAGGTTAATTTTGGGACTTGGGACGAAGGCGCATCGACGCGTCAGGACACGGCGTGGGCTCCGTGCGCGCGATTGAATTGTTATGTGACCCCAGTTGCTTGCGGGGCGCCAGCGGGCCAGCCAGGGCAGGTGCGCCACCCGACCACCGGTCATCGGAATAACACTTCATCCGGATTGGTCGGATCGAATCCAGCGACGCCATCCATTTGATTCAAGACGGCGACAGAGCCTGGAGGTTCTGTTCGTCCCGCAGTGGGTACTTGTACAAACACACGAAGTATCAGAAGCAAACAGGCTCCCGGTGCTTTTGGAGACATTTGATCGACATGTTCTGTTTCTGGCTCATTCACCCTGCTTGCTGCCCCTGACATGACGGTATGCGGGGTCCGCCCAATTTTAGTTTATGATCTCGAGGCCTTTGGGACAAGTAGCGTCGATCGAGCACGTCTTTGCGACTCCTGGCCCCTTCTCTCAACAACCCAACCCAACCCCCCCCGAATAAAAGAGAAGGAATCCACAGGGCAAACTGCATACTGGCATCGCGGGATCTTTTCCATGGAATGAAATGAAATGCAGTTTGAGGAGGTTGAGGATGCGTCCTGTGACGTTGCTATAGTGTTGGCTCCATAGCAACATCTTTCTCCGCGCAAAACCAGGCTTCATCTTCAGTGTCCGCGTGGTCGGTCTTCTTGTGGTCGACGTGAAACTGTCGCATTCAGCGTTTCTTAACCCGTCGCTCTCCATTATAATTCAGTCGGTCGCCTGCCTAGTCGCATGCCTGCACAAGATTCGTTGTTCGCGATATACGCGCTGGCGAAGAACCCGCAAATTGTGCCCACAAAGCTAGCTGGCCATGACTTGCAGTATGCTTCCTAATGAGCATTACGAGGCCTATGAACTATCAATTCTTTAATGCCGAAACTCTTCTTACCATATCCTATGTGGTCTCTACTGATGGAGGACCTCAGACATGTCCCTCTATCGCAAAGCCTCTTTCGCGATGATGTTATGGTGATAGCCTTTCAGGATATCAAGCATTAGCGTACTCCGTGCAAGAGATAACATCAGAGCTTCTTGGACATGTCTTGATGGCCATGCCTCCTTGGCGGATGGCCTGAATCATCAACATCTTCTACTCGCTGTGGGTGTGGGCTCTGGTCGAGTGTGGGAAGCCGCTGTCATTTCCCAGCCTCCGGGTTGTGTCATCGCCCGAAGTACCTGCTTTGCATTTTTACCACACCGTGCCTTCCTCTGAATACCCTCCCTCCTCAAACCTAGTTTTGCCCCTTTGGGCGGCTCGACGCACGTCCCACATGATGTGGGGCAAGCTAGCGAATCATATCAATGAACGACGCGGGCGTGAATGCCAGCGAGCTCTGTGTATAAAAGAAAAGGCACTTTACATATAGAGTCGCCTTGCCCCTCTGGTCGCGCCTGCTCCCCAGTATCACCTGCGCCGTATGAACGAGCTCGGGCGAGCCAACCCAACCACACCGCTCCATATATGCAGCATACGACCTCCCTTACATGGGACTTCCTGACATCATCTCGGCCGTCAAAGCTTAGCGCATGCGCCAAATTTATTTATCGTCTCGAAAGCACTGATTGATGGTCTTTCATTCATCACCTTTTCGCCTTGTCACTTTTTATCGTCGTACTTCAATCTGTTCGGTATATAGCCCTGGCGCGCCTTCCCGTCCACCTTTGCGATACCCAGCGATGCATCATTCCTCCTTCCCGTTTAGATTCTCACCATTGCTTAGAATATCGACCACGTATTTCTCATGAGCCGGATCTCGAAGCTCTACCCGATGCTTCGTAGAATTCCGCAAAGAATTTATCTTTCATTTTCATCTCGGTACTAGGGAATGCAGCCACAGTTGGCTGAGTGCAACTAAACATGGCATCCAGGTATGTATTTTCCCCGTTTGTGCCATGTGTCGCCTAAGTATGATTCGGTGTTGGTCCGCTTGTTGGTCCAGGGAGATGCAGCCGCTAACCAAGTTTCTTGTGACAGGCTGGATAGACTGGTCACGTGAGTTCGCCGTGGCCTTCAGTGCCAAGACCCCCATCTCTCATGCATGGGTGGCCCGTTCAACTTGCTCTTACTGACAAGCGCAGTCTCATCGAGACGGGGAGTACTCGCCTTATCCGCGAGACCGCCGTCAACCAGCTTGCCGATTGGCAAAAGCAACACCCAGATGAGCTATTCAACCTATTATCTAGGGTAGTTGGCTACCTCTCCCATAAGGACTGGGAGACGAGATCAACGGCTGCTAAGGCTATCGGCAAGATTATTGAGCATGCGCCTTTATACGATCCAAATGATGATGAGGAGCCTGGAGCCGTCCCGGAGAAGAAGGAGGAAGAGGGCGACAATAATGTGAAGAAGGAAGAGGATGGCGATAACACACCACCTCAGCCCTCGGAGCATCTCGCTCTCGAAGGCCTACCAGTAACCTCCATCGTCAAATATGGCCGGGAATTGCTCCGCGGAGGCCAGGTCGACTTCGGCCTGGCGGCTTTGGAACCCCAGGAGCGACTCACATACCTCAAGAAGACTATAAACGGCAGATTAGGTCTGCTCGGTCGACGTGTCGATGACGACGAGTTACCCGCGGTTCCAAGCAATGGTCAAGCCGAGGCGTCCGTAGGCTCCGATCCTGGAAGCAAGGGGACCCTTACTCGCAGTGACAGTGTGGCGAGCAATGGTCAGAGCCAGTCGGGCGAGGGATCCAGTCTGAGCTCCCGACAACTCAACGTTTTGAAAAGGAAGCGCAAGCGCGAAGCACAGAAGGCCGCACAGGGCAAATCAGGCTTCGGCGACCTTTCTATTCGAAGGTCCACCACAACCGGATCTGAGGGACTTGGTGGCGACGAAACCCCGATAACAGCCGACCCCGAGTCTAAACAGAACGGCAAACTCAACGATTACTTCAGCCTCGACCGTCCGACTGACGTTGATGAAGACTCCAAGGTCGTCACGGAATTCAAGGGGCCAACTCTGCCTATCAAATCGGAACTTCAGGCAGAGGACAGCCTGGAGGGATCTGAATGGCCGTACGAACGTCTCTGCGAGTTCCTCAAGATGGACCTGTTTGATCAGAAATGGGAGTCACGTCACGGAGCTGCGATGGCCCTGAGGGAAGTTGTTCGAGTCCATGGGGCTGGCGCCGGTCGCTGTCGCGGAAAGTCGCGCTGTGAGAACGACAAACTAAACAAGGTCTGGCTCGACGACCTCGCTAGCCGGCTTTGCATTGTGCTCATGCTCGACCGCTTCACCGATTACAGCTCTGATACCTCAGTCGCGCCTATCAGAGAAACAATCGGGCAAACTCTCGGCTCTGCTCTAAGGCACCTGCCCCCTCGATCCGTTTACGGAATTTACGACATCCTGTACCAGATGGTGATACAGGAGGATACGCAGTTTGAGCGGTCTGCATGGGCCGTTTGTCATGGTGGAATGGTGGGACTCCGTTACGTCGTGGCAGTGAGGAAGGATCTTTTACTGAAGGATCCGAAGCTTATCGACGGCGTGAACAACGCTGTGATGAAGGGCTTGGCAGATATGGACGACGACGTCCGCTCTGTCAGTGCCGCTACCCTCATTCCCATTGCAAAGGAGTTTGTCGCCATGCGACCGGATTCTCTGGATGGCTTGATCAACATTGTTTGGGAGAGTCTGTCAAACCTCGGCGATGACTTGAGCGCGAGCACTGGCAAGATAATGGATCTTCTTGCCACGCTCTGCGGCTTCCCTGAGGTTCTCAACACCATGAAGTCATCGGCAGCAATGGACGAGGAAAGGTCGTTCACACTTCTAGTGCCTCGACTGTTCCCGTTTCTCCGCCACACTATCACGTCCGTCCGGCTGGCTGTTTTGAAGGCACTGATGACGTTTACTAACCTGGAGGAGGGTTCCTCACAAGGTTGGCTCAACGGCAAAATCCTGAGGCTTGTGTTCCAGAACATCCTAGTGGAAAGGGACAAAGAAACTCTGAACATGTCGATAGAGCTGTGGTCTGCCTTGGTTCGCTCGCTGGCCGCCCAAGATCCCGCCATTTTGGCGGACGAGTTCGCGTCGCACGTGGAGGCGACGATGGAGTTGGCTCTTCACCCAATCGGCATCCCACGACATCCCATCCCTATGAACGCGTCCTTGTTCCAAAAACCGTCCGGCGGAACGTACGCAGTCTCCAACGCTGTTCCTGTTGGTCCTCGACACTCCTCGCCAGACTCGCAACCGAGGGCAACGAAACGTCGCAGGAAATCTACCAAAATCGAGGACGTGCCGGTCACATCACATACCCACGATGTCGATGGCCATATGATTCAAGGCGAGGTTGATTTAGTTGGCGCTGAGGTTCTGATCAGCTCTCGAGTATCAGCATCACGAGCCATGGGGCTCTTGATGTCAACAATCCCAGCGGAGCACCTCTCTCAATACTCGACGCCAATTCTCGCTGCCCTATCCTCTCCGTACTCATCAACGCAGATGACGGCTGCCATCATTATCGAGGAGTTTGCCAAGAACATTTCTTTGCTAGAACCCGCCAATGTTTTCCTTGGCCCGCTACAGGAGATCGTCGAGACAGAAAGACCATCGCATTACCGAGACCTGACAAGCCACGTCCAGCGAGCTAGGTCGCAATGCCAATCTCTAATTTACCTCTTCCGCGACCACGGCAAGGTGTCACAGAGCAAACTGCCCAGCCTTCCCGTGGTTGTGCAGGGAGACCCAGAAGCTGGACCGGGGGCATTCTCCATAGCAACTGCAGAGAAGTGCGTCAATGAAGACTTCGAGAAGTTAAAGAAGGCCATGCCTCCCGGCCAGCGGCTTGTGGCCGGCAAGCAGTTAGAAGAAGCGAGAGGGGTGACTATCGAGACAATCGAAGAAGCGAAGGCTGCCAAATCGTTGCGAGACGTACGGATCAAGGCGGCAGCAGCAGCAGCTCTAGTGGCCATGGAAGTATTCCCGAAGAAGCTCAGCGCCCTAATCAAGGCTATTATGGACAGCGTCAAGACCGAAGAGAATCAAGAATTACAAAGCAGATCTTCATCGACCATTGCTGGTCTTGTCCGGGTATTCACGCAGAAGGGCCGACGGGGTCCTGCCGAAAAGGTCGTCTCGAACCTGATGAAGTTCTCCTGCGTCGAAGTCGCCGAAACGCCTGAATTTTCGACTCATGCAGCGAAGCGAAGCGTTATTCTCTCCATGCAGAAGGAGGAAGACCGGGTTGACCATGCGGATGCAGCTAAATTCGCGCGGGAAGCGAAGGCGGCCCGGATTACCCGTCGCGGTGCAAAGGACGCGCTCGAGGTGCTGTCCCGCTCGTATGGCTCGGAACTCCTTGCACAAGTGCCGAGTATGAAGCACTTCATGGAAGATGCGCTGGTCAAGGCCTTCAGTGGCTCTCTGCCCCAAGAAGCGTATGACCCTGAGGACCTATTTGGCCAAGATGTTATCGATGCCATGTCAATCATCCGCACAATGGCGCCCACTCTCGATCCGGCGATCCGCCCATTCTTGATGGAGCTCGTGCCTTATGTCGTGAAGGCGCTTCACTCAGAGCTGTCGGTCTTCAGGTATATGGCCGCCAAGTGTATGGCAACGCTCTGCAGTGTTCTTCCGGTTGAGTGTATGACAGTGCTGGTGGAGAAGGTCCTACCATCCATCAATAATCCGCTAGATTTGAATGTCCGGCAAGGCGCCATCGAGGCGGTTTACCACCTCATCGCCGTTATGGGAGACGCGATACTCCCGTACGTCATCTTCCTGATCGTCCCAGTCCTTGGACGGATGAGCGATTCCGATACCGACATTCGCCTCATTGCGACAACATCCTTTGCGACTCTGGTCAAGCTTGTGCCGCTCGAGGCGGGCATTCCGGACCCGCCAGGGCTCTCGCAGGAGCTCCTTCAAGGAAGGGACCGGGAGCGCACTTTTATGTCGCAGCTTCTTGACCCGAAGAAGATTGAGCCCTTCCAGATCCCTGTTGCAATCAAGGCAGAGCTCCGCTCTTACCAGCAAGACGGAGTTAACTGGCTGCACTTCCTGAACAAGTACCACCTTCATGGTATTCTCTGTGATGACATGGGCCTGGGGAAGACCCTGCAGACTCTTTGCATCGTGGCTAGCGATCATCACCAGCGCGCGGAGGAATTCGCCAGGACGCAATCCCCTGATGTGAGGAGGTTACCGTCTCTTATTGTGTGCCCTCCGACGCTCTCCGGTCATTGGCAGCAAGAAATCCGGACCTATGCGCCTTTCCTCACTGTTGCCGCCTACGTGGGCCCTCCGTCGGAGCGCAAGCCGATGAGAAATAGCCTGAACGAGCCGGATATTGTTGTTACGTCCTACGATGTGTGCCGGAATGACGCGGATGTCCTGGAGAAATATAACTGGAACTACGTCGTCCTCGACGAGGGTCACCTTATCAAGAACCCCAAGGCTAAGATCACGCTCGCAGTCAAACGGCTCACCAGCAACCACAGACTCATCCTTACCGGTACGCCGATCCAGAACAACGTGGTTGAGCTTTGGTCCTTGTTTGATTTCTTGATGCCCGGTTTCCTTGGGTCGGAAAAGGTCTTCCACGATCGCTTCGCCAAGCCGATCGCCAATAGCCGGTTCAGCAAGGCATCGTCAAAGGAACAAGAAGCGGGTGCCCTGGCCATCGAAGCACTACATAAGCAGGTGCTGCCTTTCTTACTGCGGCGACTCAAAGAAGAGGTGCTGAATGACCTCCCGCCGAAGATCTTACAGAACTACTACTGCGACCTGAGCGAGTTGCAGAAGAAGCTGTTTGATGACTTTACCAAAAAGCAAGGCAAGAAGCTGGTGGCTGAAGCGGGCAAGGACGACAAGGAGGCCAAGCAACACATTTTCCAGGCTCTCCAGTACATGAGGAAGCTCTGCAACTCGCCTGCTCTCGTCGTGCGGCCCGATCACGCGTTCTACAATGATACACAGCGCCTGCTCGCCAAGCAAGGAACGAGCCTCGAAGACCACACACACGCTCCAAAGCTAACGGCGTTGCGAGATCTGTTGATTGACTGCGGTATCGGGGTTGAGGGAGACAACAACCATGACCCCCTATACCAACCCATCAAGCCTCACCGGGCCCTCGTGTTCTGCCAGATGAAGGAAATGCTGGACATGGTCCAGAACACAGTCCTCAAGAAACTGCTTCCCTCGGTATCGTATCTAAGGCTAGACGGGTCGGTCGAAGCCAACAAGCGGCAGGACATCGTCAACAAGTTCAATAGCGATCCGTCATACGACGTGCTCCTGCTGACGACGAGTGTTGGGGGCCTCGGGCTCAACCTTACCGGTGCCGACACCGTCATATTCGTCGAGCATGACTGGAACCCGCAAAAGGACTTGCAAGCCATGGACCGAGCCCATCGTATCGGGCAGAAGAAGGTGGTGAACGTATACCGCCTCATCACGCGCGGAACACTCGAGGAGAAAATCCTCAATTTACAGAGGTTCAAGATCGATGTCGCCTCGACGGTCGTCAATCAACAGAACGCTGGCCTTTCGACGATGGATACAGACCAGATTCTTGACCTATTCAGTCTTGGAGACGAGGGGCCTGGGCTTATATCAGATAAGCCGCAGGGACAGACAAAAATCGAGGGCCGGGAGGAGGACATGGTGGACATTGAGACGGGCGACGTGAGAGCGCCGGGAAAGAAGGGTTGGCTGGATGATCTCGGGGAGCTTTGGGACAATCGGCAGTATGAGGAGAGCTTTGACCTCGATGGGTTCTTGAAGACCATGCAGTAGGTGAGCAAAACACCCTGCTGCCAGGGTCTCCTCCGGCTTCGGCACCGTTGGAGGTGACTCGGAGTTTAAAGGGAGCCGGATCTTGTAACATTAGAGCGTATCAATAATGCAAAGTTTTGCCGGAGCTCTCGTCGATTTCGGTTGTTAGCAGCCTCGTGGGGGGAATGAACTTTTACTGGTCGTGATTATCTAAGCCTATGAAACGTCTGGGGACTTCGGACAACCCCGCCATTTGTTTGGACCCTTGCACTGGCGGGCTGCATGCACCCCTCCATTCCGTGTGAGCTCTAGATTTGTCCAGAAGTTTCCGCCTCACAAGGTCATCGAGGTCAACAGCTTGGGTCCTGCGATTATCCGCCTAACAGAGCCCAAACAAACCGCGATCCATTCCTACCCTTCACACTCACACTATCGGATATTTGCCGACGATTTGCACAATGCCGGTCGATTACAGCAAATGGGTAAGTTTGTCGTGGGCGCCAGAAGCTACCCCTCGATATCTACCCCACCAAACAATGAATACCTCACCTCGTCGATCCCGCCGGCTTCTACACCACGGCCAGAACCGCGCAACTGACATGGACGCACTCCCCGGCAGGACGCGCTGGAGCTCAGCGACGACTCTGATATCGAGGTCCACCCCAACGTCGACAAGCGCTCCTTTATTCGAGCCAAGCAGAACCAGATTCACATGGAGCGTGAGCAGCGCAGGCACGAGATCGCGACCCTCAAGTACGAGCAGATTCTAAATGAAGGCCTCTTGAAGCGCCTCTCCAACCTCCTTGCTGCCCTCAAGACCCGCGCCGATGAAGCGACCTCGTCTGAAGGCGGCGGGCAGCGCGCTGGCGAACTGGCCTTCCGTGCGGTAATGGAGTCTGCGCCTAAGAATCCCGAGGACGATAATCTGCCCCCCCGACCAGAGGGCGTGCACGAGGGGCAGGGCGAGGGATATCCGACGACATACTCGAAGATGCTGGTTACAGTTTTGGACCACGCCAACAAGACACTGGACGAGAAGAAGGTGGGACCCGAGAAAAGGTTCGAAGCCATGGTGGAAGAGCTGGGAGTCCATGTGCAGAATATAAAGGACGCGCAGGTGAAGTCAGCGGAGAGGTTGAAGGAATTGGATGCGGCAGAGGGAAAGAAGATTACGAGTGAGAGCTATCATACGGGGTTCGATAGCTCGCATGTGAACAAGAGCGCCGGGTCAAAGGGGAAGCAGACGACGACGTCGCAGGAGCTGCTGAATCCAGACTACGAGAAGTCACTAGCAGGGGGAGGCGCGCCAGAGAAGGCCAAGGGTGATGATGACGATGAAGAGATCGAGGCATCGGCTGATGCGAAGAAGTTCGCACAGATCGCCGTGGGCGATTACCGCGCCAGCCTCAATTTCATCACTTCCCACCCGCACATCGTCGCAGAGCGCGAGACTGATGGCCTGCTAGTGGAGGCCTTCAACGCGGGTCTAGAGGGGAAGGACGAACTCTCACTGCAATGCGTGCACCAGGCGCTGCTATTGCAGTACTGCCGCGCACTGGGTAAGGACGGGGTTGCCCTGTTCTTCAAGCGCATCTCGGACAAGGGGAAGGCGCACGAGATGTTCTTCAACGACGTCCAGGAGACGTACGGGAGGATCCGTGTACGGACGAGGGAAATTAAGAAGGAGAGGGAGGGCGAGGAAGCCGCCGGAGGTGTGGAGCAGATTCAGCTGCACGCTGTTGAGCCTGGGACGACGATCAATATAACGATTCCGGATGCAGGAAGTGACGATGAAGCGATCAAAGCGCAGAGGGCTATTTATGAGGGGTTCAAGCCGGAGATGAAGAAGGCGTTGGAGTCGGGGAACCTGGACGAAGTCAACAAGGTGCTCGGGGCCATGAACGTTAATGAGGCGGAGGAGATGGTCGGGCTTCTCGGAGATGTGAGTCCCTTGCTATGATACATTTCTGATATTTGTGGATTTTGGCTTGCTAACTGCTTTGCGTAGGCGGGTTGCTTGAGTTTGGAAGAGGAGCTTATTGATACTACGACGGAAGAGGGGAAGAAGAAGCTAGAGGCGATGGAGAAGGCTGAGGGAGCGGCTCTGAAGCAGGGCGAGCCCTCGACGGAGATGTACCCTGACCCGGAGTGAAGGGACCGAGCTGATGGCCGGTTGGAGTTACAAGGAATGTGATACACTGGATTTTACATACCTATCTTAGTGTCCAGTTTGGCTTCTGGTGCGAGGTGGAAACGCTTACTGCTGCGGCAGGAGAGTGATATACAACAAATCCAGTCGAGGGTAAGAAAACAGAGGAGTCAATTTAAGCATTATAATAATACATCTTATGATATACCTCCTGGTTATAAATAGATTACGAGTCTACAAGAATGTTGCGTAGTGATGCTGAGTTTCCCCAAGAGCTTTGACGCAGCTTATAACAATAGCGGGGGCCAGTGTGTGGGTGGGGCCAGTCCTGGCATGAAGCAGTTGGAGCTCACCGAGAGACGCCAAGACCAAGAGACCCACTGCATGACATCGGCTCGCGGTTATCGATAAGCGCTGCGCTCGAGCTCCCAGCCTAGACAAAACATCCTCGGAGTTTGCGACTAAATCCCTATTCACACTTGAAAACTTTGGGGTAGCAGTTGCTTTCTGTATTGACTTTATATTGATTTGCTCTTGGCACCTTAGTACATTCCCGGCTCTCCAAACGAACCTAGGGAACCCTGCGAGTGGGGAGCTGCTGTATAGAGCTCCTCCCGAGGCCCGGTCTTGCCTATCACAACTCGACAAACGACCCAGCGTGTTTCATTCTCTTTTTCGCAATTCTCTTGAGACTCCTAAAATATGTCGTCATCTCGGCCTGAGAGCAGGGGCGACCAGAGCCTCTCAACTGCCCAGGACGCGAACTCCGATGACGTCCCTATAGAAACTCTCGTCGAGCACCTGCTCTCCGCGAAACGCTCGCTCTCGACCATGAACTCCGTTCTCCGCGCCAATGAACTCTGCACTAATGCTTTACAGCTCTACGAAGAAGCCGTGGTCCTCGGCTCGGAGACAGAGTACCTCCGCCGCGGGATGGCGAGTCAGCTGGGCGTCCTTGCGCGCGTGCGGAACGGGTTGAATCGGACATGCGAACACGGAAAGAGGGATTTTAAGCAACTCATACGGATGATGGACGGGACCGACGGGAAAATGAGGGAGACGATCGGCGCCCTGAGGGACAGGGTGGTTGAGAAAGAGTTTAGGGAAGGGGAGGGGGACGAGGGGGAGAGGAACCTCATGGATTTTGTCGATGAGAAAGGCGTGCAGAGGGTTGTGGAGGCCCTTAAGGGGAGTGTCACAGAATTACAGGTGAGCAAAACCATCGTTTAACTCCTGTCTACCAACACCTAACCCCCTACAAAGTCCATCCAGACTTCCTTCGACGGCGATATCCTCCGCTTCGAAACCGAGATACGAGCCCTCAAAAAGGCCATCGTTGCCTCGACGACATCCTCCTCCCCCTCTGCCTCCCACCAGCCCATATCCAGCCTCCTCTTCTCCCTGACCGACCACTCCCAGAACATGGCCGACCTCCTCTCCTCCCTAACCAAGCACTTCGACCTCTGCGTGACCGCCGTCCGCACAACAGAGGGCGGAGCGGCTCTCGCGCGCCGCAAGGCCGCCGAGTCAACGACTCAGGACGGTGGACCCAGCGTATCCATATCAGGCGTCATCGCCGAGCAGGAGTCTCACGTGTCGGGCCTAGAGCCCATCACGTCTCGAGATCGCGCGGACATGATCCGCGTGGTGATGGACGACGCATCAGAGGTGGAGGGTGTGGTGCGGGAGATGGGGGAGCGGCTCGCAGCTATGGAGGGCGAGTTTGCAGAGCTTGAGGCGCAGGTAAAGGGGATCCGCCGGGCGTACGGGGCAGGGATCGAGGCGTTTGGGGCACTGGAGGATGTTGGTGGGAAGCTAGCGATCTATGTCGCGGCGGAGGGAGAGTTCCTGGAGCGGTGGCAGGACGAGAAGGACGCTATCTTCGCCAAGCTCAAGGAGATGGATCAGCTGAGGGAGTTCTACGAGGGTTACGCAGCCGCGTATGAGCGACTCATACTGGAAGTTGATAGGCGGCGGGCTGTGGAAGAGAGGGTAAAGGCGATATGGAGGAAGGCCAGTGAGAGTGTGGACAGGCTGGTGGATGAAGATGCGAGCGCGCGGGAGGGCTTCATGCAGGATGTAGGCGAATATCTTCCGACGGACCTGTGGCCGCGGATGAACCAGGGGATGAAGAGGTGGGAGGTCAACGCTGTAGGGGACGAAGGAGGGAAGAGCACACCAGCGCTGGAGAGGAGTGTCATCGAGGCAGCGAGGGCGAGACTAGGAAGGTGATGTGCCTCGCGGATTACGGGACGCATGAGGATCTGTTTCTTTGACTTTGTATTGGGCTGGCGTTTGGATGCTTGATCTTAAAGCAGAATGAACCAGATGTTCATGTCTTTGTCAGTTGGCTCCCTCGGGTGTGTCATTCTCTATATCATCGCTATAATTCACGGTGGGCCGGGCGTTCTCCTTTGTTAGCTTGGTAAGTGAAGCAGCCTCTTGTTTGGGGTTTGGCTGTAATGGCAAGAGGCTGGAAGTGTTGTTAGCTACTAAGTCTGGACAGGTACAATAGAGATGCACCCCTCCAGGTTTCGAGACTTATGCGTATCTCGAACCAAATAGCAATTTCAAGAGAGGCTACATCGTTCCTGGGTTCCCGTAACCCATTGACGACTGCCACTGATCCAGCATACCGCAATCCCAAGCTTAAACCCACATCACACCGACACGAGGAGCTCCCAATGCTCCTCCGAGCCCCCTTCGGCCTCTGGCGGACACTATATTTGGCGTATGACAAGTGTGTCAACTTCCTGGGCTGCGGTGGATGGGTCGCCGTCTAGGAGACGGCGTGTGGGGTATGTGTTAAGGGAAGACAGAGGGGGAGCTAATGGGGCTTTAAGAGGAGCAAGCACCGGGATGTTAAGGTAAGGTGTTAAGGTATTGGTAATTGTGTTCTTTGGGAATCTATGGAGGAATGGTCTGTTAATGGAAGGGTGCTTGATGTAAGATAGCCTGGTAACGATGGTTGGGTTTCCGTGGTTAGTTTGCATCTCCAGGGTAAACTTGTCAGGCATCATCTCTTGAATTAAATCCTATTTCTTTTTACCTTCTGGCCTCCTATTCCCTAAAGTGATTAATGGTGACATAACTGGGATAGGGTGAATGAGACAGGTGGCGCTCCGGTCTGTTTTGGCCGGGCGATGTCCGTTGTGTAAGTGAAGCAAACCTGGCTTACACGAGGGTGGGCGAATGTGAACAGAAACAATTGATATAACCTATTACGCTCCCAATGTATTCACTAGATATATACACCTAAGAGAACTAGTGATCTCATAGGTGTTGATCATGGGATCCACTGAAGAGAGGCCCCAAGTAGCCGGAGAGTTAATCATATGAACCTGAACTGCTCTGTGACAGTGACCGGTGGCAGCCTGTAGTTTCGGTTGGATTTGATATTAAGTCAGCCCACCCACTTTTCGGCCACCCAATCCATCCACATCGCATGCATCACGATGCCTCAATTAGAGCCCTTTTTTCAACCAAATCATCAAATCGCAAGGATTTTTTGCAACTACAACTTGAACTCACTACACCAATCCCTCCAATCAGCATTTTGGGCTTCCCGCGACGCAGCTTCGGGGTTGAGAGCCTCCTCCATGCGTATGCGTGCGCAGCGGACCTCGTTGATCCGTACGAACCGACTATTAGGGTCTGGGTCGACTTTTTGACGTTTTTTTTTTGGCCTAAGCTGGGAAATCTGGGCCTCTAGTTGCCCTATACTAGCCTCTTGGGTTGCCAAAGTGATATTTTTCATGTCTAGACCCTTGCTCATCTTCAGAAAAAGCTGCCGCACAAGGGGGTCGCGTCTTGTACTAGCTGGAATGATATTGATTTGCCGCCTAGCATCCTGACTGCTCATTGGGGTTGAAAAATTGATGCGTGTGATAGCTGTAGATGTATTGGGACCTTGAGATGGAGGGGTACGGGGTGCTGGAGGCTCTGAAGACATCACCATGTCGTTTCTTAGTGGCTTCATCCTATTAACAGGCCATAGACCTGTCCCACGCCATCCTAACTTGATATTGCTGATTGTAAGGGCTGCCCTACGAGCCCTCTCATAGACCTGAAGGAACTGGGCCTTTGCAAGGGGTGTATCAATAGGTGTAGTATAGAGGTTGAGGCCCTTGAGCTCTTGGCGATACCGGGCCTTGAGCGGCGAGAAGATTGAGATATCAAGCGGCTGCAGAACATGCGATGTGTGCGGGGGTAAAAAGAGTGCATAGATATCGTTCCTGAAGCATTCAAACATAAATTCATCTGTCTGACGGCTTGCATGGCCGTCAAGGATAAGGAGGCGCTTCTCGTGGCCTTCAGTTGCTGTATCTGGGATAAATACCTCCCTCAGCCTCTCAATGGCTATAGTATTCGAAGTCCAGCCGTTAGGTTGAGCTACAAATATCCAATCTTGTAGCTGATCTAACTCTTGGGGAAACCACTGCTGTTGTACGCGCTCTCCCTTGAAGATAACTAGAGGCCGTAGGTATCTCCCAGTTGCAGAGATACACTCAAGGATTGTGGTCCAGGTACGTGACGATGGGTGCTTCACATGAGCCCGTTTGAGCCCAGCCCTCCCAAGAACTATACCGTTATATCCAAGCCCTTCCTGAAGGCCGGTCTCGTCCATGTTATACCGGTTTTCAGGCTTGATTTGGGACAGCAGCGGCTGCCCAAGTAGGTCGAAGAAGCCCTGAATGATCTCAGCATTGGCGCCGTTAAAACGGGTTGATTCAAGAGTCGTGCCTCTCAGGCTCCCGATATCAGGATTCCGGGTTAAAAAGCCATGTATCCAGTTAGCGCCGAGAGGCCTCTCATCACCCCCTTGACGTAGGACGCGCTGAGCCAGTCCTCGAAGTTGAGCATGGGTGGGGGGGCTCCCAAGCATAGCCTGGCCCAAAACCCAATGCGCAAGGGCTTTCTCTTGCTCTGGAGCTAGCCGCTGATATGGTGCATAGGCCTGAGATCGCGGCATGTGGCCTATATACCGGGACTGAAGAGTTGATCGTGGGATACCCCAGCGGCGCGCAGCGCTCCGAAGGGGCACACCAGCCCGGACTTCGTTAAGGGCGCTTGAAAGCGCGTCTTCGGTGTATTTCGGCATACTGAATCGATTGGTGACGCGTTTTTTTATATATCTTGTTATTTGAAGCCAAAAAAATGAGGGTTTTGCGCTTAGATGCGTGTGATTTTCGTGACAAATGGACCTCTGTGATGATGTGGATACGGTGGCCGAAAAGGGGGTTGGCCGAAAAGTGGGTGGGCTGACTTAGTGCTGGACAAGACGGCTTTCTCGGCATTAGATATGGAGCCGTTGGCAAGCACCACGTGAGCGTGGACGTGACTAAGCGTGTTGGCAAGCTGCCGAGATATCCCGGAATCGTGGCTCCTTATGTGGCGCTGTCGGTTCCACTCATGTGGCTGACTGTCGCGCGACAATGGACTGAAAAATTTCGGCGCCAAACGATCCGACAAATCTGCTTGAATCCCAGAGCTATCGTGACGTGCGTCTCGACACATCCTCCATCGCCCACTTCCATCCTTCTCCGCGTGTATTAATTTTTTTCCATTCCTTCCTTCTAAGCCTTCGTTTCTTCGTTCGCCCACAATGTCCTCCCTCAGGTCGGTTGCGCCGCTGCTGCGGACGGCGCGTTCCCTCCAAGCCGGCCACCGGATCAGCCCCCTGGAGTTCGCGCTGAAGAGGCAGAATGCTGCTGGTATCCTCAACTTCGCCCGGGGCTACGCTGCTCAGTTCTCGCGCGACAAGCCCCACGTGAATATCGGTAAGCAATTGGAAGCGTTGGGCCTCTGTGGCTCTGCTGGTTTCTAACACGGGCTGTCTAGGTACTATTGGTCACGTCGATCACGGAAAGGTAGGGAGCTATTATCTTCTTATGCCATCCGTCGAAATGTACCTAACCTAATACTCGCTGTAGACTACCCTTTCCGCGGCCATCACCAAGAGGCAGGCCTCCAAGGGCCTTGCCGACTTCCTCGAATACAGCTCCATCGACCGGGCCCCCGAGGAGAGGAAACGTGGTATCACCATCTCGACCGCGCACATCGAGTACTCAACCGACAAGAGACACTACTCCCACGTCGACTGCCCCGGTCACGCCGATTACATCAAGAACATGATTACGGGTGCTGCCAACATGGACGGCGCCATCATCGTCGTTGCTGCGTCCGACGGGCAGATGCCCCAGACCAGGGAGCACCTGCTCCTCGCTCGCCAGGTCGGTGTGCAGAAGATTGTCGTCTTCGTCAACAAGGTTGACGCTATCGAGGACCCGGAGATGTTGGAGCTTGTCGAGATGGAGATGCGTGAGCTGCTGACCCACTACGGCTTTGAGGGTGACGAGACGCCCGTCATCATGGGCTCTGCTCTCTGCGCCATGGAGGACAAGAGGCCCGAGATCGGCAATGATAAGATCGACGAGCTGCTCCAGGCCGTTGACGACTGGATTCCCACTCCCAACCGCGCCCTCGAGAAGCCCTTCCTTATGTCCGTTGAGGACGTCTTCTCCATCTCTGGTCGCGGTACTGTCGTCTCTGGCCGTGTCGAGCGTGGTGTCCTCAAGCGTGACCAGGAGATTGAGCTGGTCGGCAAGGGCGAGGAGATTATCAAGACCAAGGTCACTGACATTGAGACGTTCAAGAAGTCCTGCGAGGAATCTCGCGCGGGTGACAACTCGGGTCTCCTCCTCCGTGGTGTCCGCCGCGAGGACATCAAGCGGGGCATGATCGTCACCGTTCCCGGTGAGGTCAGGGCGCACAAGAAGTTCCTCTGCTCCCTCTATGTCCTCACCAAGGAGGAGGGTGGCCGCCACACCGGCTTCCACGGCAACTATCGCCCCCAGGTCTACCTCCGTACTGCGGACGAGTCTGTCTCGCTCACGTTCCCTGAGGGCACTGAGGATGCGGACAACAAGATGGTCATGCCCGGTGACAATGTCGAGATGGTGGCTGAGCTGCACATGCCCAACGCACTCGAGGTCGGCCAACGCTTCAACGTCCGTGAAGGTGGCCGCACCGTCGCCACGGGTCTTGTCACCCGTGTCCTGAGCTAAATGCTCAGATCCGAATGCGAACGTGTACAACAGTGTTATGAGGGCGAAGGATCTGGAGTGGAGGAGAATGTGTGGAATACAGTATACCTGGGGTGCTGTAATATAGAGATGGCGGACTGGGGATATCAGCCTGTCTTTGGGATGAGTTTGTACAAAGTATAATCTGGCAGCACTCTGCCTTTCCATGACCAGAAACATTTTTCTCCGCTCATGTTTTTGCGTCTTCCCGTAAATGTGCTGAGCGGTCTGTAGGTGTGAGGTGGACTTGGGACCCAAGACAGGAGATTTGCAAGGGTTTGGAATCTACAGTTTACGGTGCAGGATTGACATAATGCAAAGTTCCAATCAGCGTTATGTGTGCTCTGATAACGAGGCGACCTGGCCCTCCCTCCCCGCTTCATGGACTACTGCCAGACTAGTGTCATTGGATAGTCCCTTGTCCGGAATCACTTGTTGTGAGGGTATAGACGTCACTCGGTCCCGAGCTCCAGAGCACCATATCCCTCCCACAGCCACGGCTCACAAAAAAGGCGGAACATCCATGAACTGGAAAGGAACAAACTCCGGTCTCGATTTTCACCAAAACGCAAAACGAGGAAACCGTTCCAGCCCATCTTTCATGAATCTAAAGCATGTCCGTGTTTCCTTTGAACCATCCCGAGTAATACATCCTCTTCCCTACCCCTCACTTCTTCCCCGTTTTCCTTCGCCCTTACTCCTTTCGCTCGAGGGCCCCCACATCCGACATGGTCATCCCTTAGAGGTTGAATTTCGACATGGGTTCGGCGCGGGGTCTCAAGTTGTGGACGCATTTAGCGGTACTATGACGGAGTTAGATCCTGCAGTCGAGGTCTCGACCGGGCTGGGAGTTGGGTGAGTCGTACCTTGTTGAAACCAATGTCCTTCGCCTTCTCCCTGAAGCACTGACGGCAGAGGTCGAGGCCGTACTTCCGGATGAGACCGGCCCTGTGCCTGCAGACACGGCTGTGTGCGAGTCAGCATTTGTCCTGGTCCCGACCCTTGATCGCATTCCGACGAGAAACGTGCACGCCCCATAGCTAATTCCTTTCCCCTTTGAACCCTGTCTCTTTCCAATCCGAATTTCCAATATCCCATCCTGAACGGAGGCCGCGATCCCTTCCATTGGAACCAAGGTGGGATGGAATATTCTTACCAGCTGCGCGAGCCCTTGCCGTAGTTCCTGGGGTGCGAGTACCAAACGTTCTCGTGAGCCATATTGACGGTTTTTGCGTTGTTCGATTGAGCGAACGGTTTTCGGGGGTCGGGAGGGCGCGGTGGTCGAGAGTTGTCGGATTCACGGAAGGGCGGGTGGATTGGGAGGGTTAGGGGAATAATTTTCTGTATCGGTGTATTTTTTGTGTGGGCTCTGGAAGCGCACCAGCGAGTTGGAGGGTTCGGTTTGTGGCGTTGTGGCTTGTAGGCTTCCTTATCTTATCGAGGCCCCACCCAGCGAACTTCATGTCGAATGTCTTGGGTACTGTGCAAGCTCTCATTTTCAGAGCCGTCAAAACGCATACGCCCACTTTTGAATCGATATCGGTCGACATACTGCGGCTGCATCAAACGGTATCCCGCCATGTTTGAGATTCCCAACGCGAAGAGGTATGTATCGTGAGCTGATAATATTATATTCCTCGATCTGGGGCCGACCAACTCTCAGTGAGCTCATGACTAAGATGGGCCTAGGGTGAGAAGGGATGAGTTAGACGAGGAATTGTCCGTAGCCTCCTCCGACGAGAACGACGAATCGAAGGCGCAATTGCGCGAGGCGCTCAGCGCCAAACTAGCCAGGTCTCTAGAATGGGACCTCATCCCAACGCAACCTGAGGATGCTCCGCGGCGAAACCATGGCGAGGATGCCAGACCAGCAACAGGTGATGATGGCGATGAAGCGACAGAGACCGACGACGATAAACCGCCGGAAACATTTGCATTCCGGCTTTTCGGCACAAGCAGACCCGCTACCACGGTCGTACTGGAAAAGGATCGCCCGTTTAAGCCCGGGGAGGGAGACATCGTCGCGAGACGGCCAATCTCATTCTACTTCTCTCGGCCGTCACAGAAAGAACGAGAGGAGTATGCGTCTGTCTTGGTGACATGGGAGCAGGTCATGGAAAAGAGCCAGCAGCGGGCATGGGGTCTTGAGAGACCGTGGAAGACCATTGCTAGCATCACGGTTCCGGATCGGAAGTCTAAAGATGGCCAGAGTGGAAGTTCTACGATTATGGCCGAGGGTGGGGATGAGAAACAGAGGAGAAGGAAAAGGCTTGGGAAAAAGACGCGGATAGCGAGAAGGAAGAGGGACAGGGCTGCTGCGGCGAAGAAGGAGGCGGAGGAAAAGGCGAGGCTCGAGAAGGAAGAGCATATCAAGGCAAAGAAGAAGAGGCTAAATCACGCTAAGAAGGTGCGGGCAAGGGCGAAAGCAAAGCAGAAGAAGGCGGTTGAGAAAGCTGCTGCATGTGGAGAACTGGGAGGGGATAATGGACGAGGTATGGACGAGGAGAGTGTGGATACAGCCGTGGACGGATCATGAACGATACCGTATAATTCAGGACTATAATCTTCATCTTTCCCTCCTGATGGTGCTGTTCTTCAGGGGCGTGATTAGCTCGTCTTGAGTTCCTTAAGCTCAATTTATATTGCTTACATAATAACAAGCGCTTGCTAGCTTCGAGCAGCGAGCAGCGAGCTCAACCTCGAAGTTCACGCAGGGCGACCAGAGTCTACGCGGAGATAACCGCACTAGCATTGATCACGGTTTCGAATAGACCTCGATCTACCTATTTCCAACTCGGGCGAGACGAACCTAGCTTATCGGCCGCCGAGCTCGCCAACTTGAGACCTCGCGACCCACCATGCGACATTCCCAATAAGCTCCCCACCACGATACCCTTCGACCGAGAAGATGTGGTCCGCGCGAAACTCGAACGAACCTTCCATACCCCCCAACGAAGATGTGGCCGACGTGGGCATCGCCGACGCAGGACCTGAGCCCCAACGAGGCCGGCCGCTCCTCGCGCGGAACCAGGTGGTCCCGCCACCTGCGCCCGCGCCTCCCCAGTCTACGGGCCCTCCAGGCTCCATGACTGTTCAGCAGGCGACAGACTCGTTGTCTCTGATACAACTACGGCGACTAGTGAACGACATGCGACAGGCTGACCCCGTGGCGTACGATTTCACGTACTCGGATACGGGGCCCCACGGAGAAGAGATCGACGAGTGGTTCGTGTACATGGTGTGGCAGTGGATCCGCCTGAACGGAATACAAAGGACGTTCGAATGGCAATGGCAGGAGGAATTTGACTCTAAGGCCACGTGGGAGGAGACTGACGAGGAGTCGAGGAGCAGGTTCCTGGGGGAGGCAGTAGATGGACTGAAGGTGGGGGAGATATCGGAGAGGGCGACGCATATCAGCAAGATTGCTTATATTGTTCTTGGAAGATGGGGCGACACAGCCGTTTCTACCATCGGGGACGAGAATAGACGCTGTGTTGCGAGTGCACCGCAGCTGGCCGCTATCACGGAAGGTGTGAAGTTACTCACAGCTCTCGATGGCCACAAGGCTGTTTGGCAGGCGCTCAGGAACTGCTTCGAGGTCTTCTGGTTTGTTCTAGCCCCTACCTAGTGTGTTCTTGTGGGGTGCTAATGCTTGCCAGGAATGATTCACACACGCTACAGCAGACTGAGCTACAGATGGCCCAGGAGGAACTCTTGAATCTTATGACCATCCTGTACATCTCGATACAGACTACCCTAAACGAGCCTGACAAGATGGCAGAGAGCAAAAACCAGTTCCGTAGGTCGACCATCCATCCCCCGCTTAGCTTCTCATTCACTGACGAGGACAGTCGCTCTCCAACCAAGCCTACCGTCGTTCCTCCTCATTGCGACCTCCAAGCTAAGATGGGATGATGGTGGCTTTCTCCCTCAGACACAGGTATGAATCCCTGTCTTCTAGCTTCAGTTATCCTACGTCTAACAGCTCGGCAGTTGTTCCTCCTATTCTGGAAGTCTCTCCTCCTGGTACTAGGGGGGACTGAAGAACTTGTCGAGGTGAAACGAGCGACGAGCGAAACACCAGATGACGGCAAAGAAAAGAACATCATCACGGCCTCTCCATTGGACTACCACGCATTCCGCCAGGAAATCACATCCAAATATCCAGCCTACATTCCGCCCCCTTCGCGAATCCCCCTAGAAGCCGATAACACGTCGCTTCTCCCTCCTCTCCCTAATCAGTCCCTGAAGAGTGGCGCGAACGTTGGTGTCTTCCCTACTCCGTCTAATGCGCAAAGTGGAGGCGCATCCATCCTTCATCAATCCGTTCACATCGCAACTCCAGCACCCTCCCCGCCCCCTTCACCCGCCATAGGTGGGAAAGGGGGCAAGAAACAGAACTACCAGACGAACCAGAACTTCCCCTTCCTTTACCCACCGCTTGATGCTACCAGCAACAGCGCTGGCGGAAAGGGTGAGGCCGGCGCCCAGACGCAGTTTGTCAGTCGAAGGTGGGAGGGCAGCGATATCCCTGCATCCATTCTCGAAGCGGGTGACATCTTCTCGAAGAGAGTTAGGATGACTCGCGCGACACGGCAGCTCTGGGAAGAGAGAGAAACGTTTATCAAGTTTGACCGCGGTTGGGATCCTGACGAAGGTGACGAAGATGACGATGAGGATGATATCGATGACCTCTTCCTCGACGAGTTGAGTGAGGATGAACGGAAGGAGATTGAGGCACTCAGGAAGGGGCAGAAGGAGAAACCGCCCCCGCCCTCGAAACCTGTGGATTTTGGGCCAGACGAAGACTTGAGTGATAAAGTTAAGCGGCAGTTGGTCGCGGTTGAGGAGCTCTACGTAAGTACATTCTATCATGAAGCTCCCGGAACACCGGCTAATCTGTTTGCTACAGAAAGATGCCCTTCCCAATCTGCAGTCGATCGTGATTGTTCTTCTCAAGGCGATTCTGCAGAATGTCACGGCTATCATAGCGCAGGGCGCCTCCCAGCAGCACCCCGGGGTACCTAGCCGCGGCCCGAACGGGAATGTCAACGGCGGAATTCCTGGTGCAAATGGCGGGGCTAATAGTCCGCCGGCGCCTGAGCCTTCCGTCGAGGATGTTGATGCGTCTAGGACGAGGGAGATTACAGCCAAGGCTGCTACGGGGATCATCCTGTTGATGCTTAAATGGTTTAAAGTATCGCGTAAGCCTTACGTTTCATATTCCACCCGGATAATGGAGACTGACTTCCCACAGATGTTCTGAAGTTCGAATACATGACGCAGCTGCTCCTCGACTCGAATTACATCCCGCTTGTCCTGAAACTATTTGCCCACCAGGACATCCAACAAGCGGTGGACAGCAAGACTGACCGGGTCGAGCACAGGTATGTACCTCGGTTCCGCAGTAATGATAACTCACTCTAACCTCTCGCAGCTTCTTCCGCTTCTGTAACCTGAGGTCCCGCTCGAGAGAGCTCCCTGGGTCTCCACCTCCGCTCGCCGCGACAATATTCGACGACGACAGCGAGGACGACGCCGCGCCGCCCCCGATCAAGTTCCGGCGATCACCGCCGGTACCGCAGGAGGAATCAAGCGGTCCGACAACGGAGGGACAGCCTGACTCCCACGGCAGCGGCCAGCGGCCCGAGGTCGATGAGCTGGGCTACCCCATCACGGACCTCCCCAAGGAACCCATAACAGACTTCTCGCGCCGAAACTTCTTCACGCTAATCAACTATCTCCGCATCATGCAGAAGATCTGCAAGAACAAGGCCCACCGCAACCTCCTGCTGGTGTCCTATAAGTCCTCCAACATCCTCCGCAAGTCCCTGAAGGTACCGCAGCCGCAGCTCCGCTTATACACCCTCAAGCTTTTCAAGAACCAGGTGCCCTACTGCGGGCGCAAGTGGCGGCAGGGCAACATGCGTGTCATCACCGCAGTGTACCTGCACTGCCGGCCCGAGCTGAGGGACGAGTGGCTGGCCGGAAGCGACGTGGACGCGGAGGTCGACTCCGCCGTGCCGCTGGAGCAGGCGCTCAGGGGCCTGACGCACTGGTTTAACGTGCGGAGGTATCCCGCGGGAGTGGCACCGGGCGTGAGGGCTGCGATGAGGGAGGAGCAGGACTTCTTTGCGAGAGAGGTGGAGAGGTTGGAAGTCTGGGGGGAGGAGGAAGGAGAGTGGGAGCAGGAGGGCACGACGGGGTACGGGTAATGGTAGATTTTCCGAAGACAGTGTATTGTTGGGATTGGTGAAGGGTTACTGGTAATGCATTTAGTTACTGGATGTCACGAGACTACGAGAACTGCATTAGATGGTTCTTTTGAGTCAAGTCGTGATGTTGCCATCGTATTATGAACTACTCTCTCCACTGGCTTTTCACCGTGGTTTTGGTATCGTTACAATCCGTATTTATATCCATACCCATACATACCCATATGAGACCCCAACGCCAATCTAATGCATGGTTCTCATGTGCCAAGGACAAGCCCAGCCCAATCATAGCACACACGGACCTCACGCATCGTAAACGCCATCGTCGTATCTATACGGCGTCTGTGGTAGCCTGCCCTGCCCATTACCTTGATGCCCAGCCCTCATCGAACTTCCCCTCAGATTCTCGTACGGTCCATGTGGGAACCTTGCCGAACCCATGTCTACAGACTGGGGGCCCCCCGTTATGTCCACAGGTTGCCACATATCTGCCTGCGAATACGGCTCCTCACGATACTGGTGCGAGACGACCGGCGGAGGCGTGTTTCGGCGCGGGTCGTACTCGGTGTACACCGTCTCCGGTGATGCGGGCCTTTCCTGCGCCTGCACCGCCGGAACTGGCTGGTACCCGCGCCTATTCCCCGCAAGTCCGATATCAGACTCGACAGCGCCGGTGTCTGGGTTGACGTAGCCGTACTGCTGGTCCGGCTGAAGGCTAGGCCGGCGGCCAGACAGGTCGGTGGGGTTCGTATGAGAGGGCAAGGCGTTCTCAGTGTCGGGCTCAGGGGCGGTGCGGCGGCGGAAGAGATTTTTAAGGGAGAACTTCTGCTTTGGGGGTTCTTCCAGGTCGGGCTTGGGGGAGTCGAGAGGAGGGTAGGAGGAGTCAGGCTCTTCCATGGATTCGGCGGAGATGGCCTTACGCTTCTGGGCGTGGTGGGCGCGGCCGAGGAAGATTGTTGTGGCTACGGAACCCAGGAACATGAAACTGGTGGTTTGTCAGTAGCTGCTACCAAGGCGATGAAGTAGGGAAACCGGACAAAGCTTACATTGTTATGATGGCGATGGCGAGACACGCTGTGAGCAGCCGACACGCATCCCCGAACGAGGGCAGACTCATGAACCCATCACTCTTCCCCTTAATATCATCCTCCGCCTTACCCTTCCCGAAATGCGTGTTTACCTCCCCAGAACAGCTAGTTCCCCCGCCATTTGCCGTTGCGACGTAGATCCACGACGCAGCAAACGCGACATCGAACACGATAAGCACGAAAGCCGGGAAAGTGCGAGTGGGGAATACACGGAGGAGCACAATGCAGAGGAGGGTGTAGCCGACAGTGATGCCGACTATTCCCTCGACGGCGCGGACGTCGGTCGGGGTGGAGAGGCCGCGGTTGGAGAGGGCGCCGAGGGTGTAGGAGTAGATGGCGAGGACGGCGATGGCAGCTGTCAGTTGCAAGGAGCGGAGGCCGGTCTGGACGGTTCTGAGGACGGGTGACTCGGACGGCGGCGGCGGTTCGGTTATGGGTTTGGGAGAGCGAGAGAAGATCCCCATTTTTCCTCCTGCGTCGTGTCTCGGATGAGACAGTTTGTCAAGAAGATGCGGAAGTGTAGATCGGATTCGAGGGCCGGTCGCCGGGTGAGATGGCGGGGGGCGAGGGACTTCAGTCCAGCAATGTTCTTTCGATTTCCTTAACCGGTGAAATAAGGTAAGATGCACGAAACGGAAACGACACCGAGTAGAGGAAAGAGGGCAGATAAAGGGATCTTACACTTTTCCTCGTTGTTGCTTCGACCCTGGGGTGATGACGAAGAAGTGTGTGGCTGAAGGGCAACGGGTGTGGCCATGACATCACCGAATTGTGGGGCTATCGGCCCTCCGATTGGCCGCATGGGCTACAAGCTTGCGTCGCCCACACCAGTACGCGGATCCCGAGCTGTGCGAAAATTACATGCGCGGTGGCGGAGCGAACCCGCCTTTGCGAATGTATCTAAATTTAGCGGGCGTTTAGGTTTATTAGAAAGAGGGGTTGACGCGGTTGATTTACACTGCAAAGGGGATTTAGAGTTCAAAGAGGTCCTTGTCTGAGAGGCTGTCTTGAGACAACGGTGGAAAGGGTCGTTTCTGCAGTGTTTAGGGGTTGGAGCGCTCATCTATCGTCCTCTTCGGTCTCGTTATCCAAATCGTCGCAAGGCCGTGGCACCCTGGTATTAGTGCCCTCGATGTCTGTTTCTCTCCCTGCGTTGGGCAGCATTTGTCGGCCTCATCCGGAGCCGGAAATTTGGACACGGCAAGGGACCGTGGCCGCAGTCTCGGAAGCGGGCCGGATGAAACACGGGGCTTTCGGGTCCGAGACAGTGGGGCCCGAGACCCGGGACCAGAAGGAGAACATTCGGTCAGGAGCGCGAGTCGAGTGACCGGGTGACTCAAAGCCTTCCGTCCGCGCCACTCTCTAGAGTTGAGTTGACGAAGTTTAGGTCTTCTTTTCAACTCAACTAGCTTGGCGCCAGGAGTCATTAAGGAAAGAGCTGGTTGCAATGGCGCAACGCTGGGTTCGATACCAAGGTCAACAACTCCCGAGGTTACCAGAAGTGGGTTCTTGAATTCTCTTGGAAGACACTAAACAAGCTGCCTAGGAGCCATCTGTTGAGATGTGAGTCGGGCCTGGATGCGATGGAACTTCTGCTTACGATTGCCCAAGCTCGAATCAGGGAGACGACCACAAGGACGAGGCGTAAGCAGTATTGCCGTGGACATAATTTGTCGTATCCAGACAATCTCAGGCGCGGTACAACATCGGATGCCCTGCCAGCACGTGCTGAGGGTACGGCGAGATGCGTCTCGAATAGGCATGCCGCACTTGTATCTCGTAAAGGCCAGGCACACCCACCCCCTCGATGGAGGGCAAGTGCAGCCAATGTAACCCCAGGGGCATGGAGGTATCGATAGGAAAGAACGCCTCAATGTTAGGCATGTAGCCTGTAAGTGTCGCCTAATATGGGCCCACTTGAGCGCGCTATCGATGCACACATCCCTGCGTCGACCCGGGTTCGCTTTCCGCTCCGCGATTCACCGACCGCCCAGCTTCGTGGGGGCTTTGGGGGAATACTAACAGTGAATAACCTGCCGCCCGGAATCCGTCATCTTCCACCCTTCCGCCTGGTGCAATATTCCATCCGATTATTATAATCCCACGCGGATCTCGCGCCCAGTCAGCCCTTCGTTTATCCATTTATCTTTGCTAGGACATTCTCGCGGGGGCGCCGAAGTCATCGGGGCCGTCCCTGGAGAGCCATCAAGCGGTTGAGGTGCGGCTGGCATTGAGCCACGCTTTGCCGGCCAAGGCATCATATCCTGGACACTGAGGGCGAACGAGCCAACGCGAGCCCCACCCAATTGCCCCAAAAGCATCGACGGCGGACACTCCTACGAGGGGCAGTTAAGCTTCATTCTGTCGGACAAAGCACAACCATCTCTCGCGGAACGCGTCCGCGCCAAGACTGCGCAGCACGGCGTTCCGGGTCTCGGCACCCTCTAGGCTACATTTATTGCTTTCAACGCCGGAACGGGAAGCTACCACTCGCATGCATGCCCATCAAGGCCAACGCATTCCTATGCGCTGCGCTGTGGTTGCAGAAGAAGAAGGTCGACCGTAGGACCCCTGAAAGTCCAATCCACGTCCACCCGAATCCATGATAGCTCTCGCAAGCCGCACCAATTGATTGATATTATAGTCTTTGCTTCCCCGCTCTCTCCAGAACATCTTCGTGATGCTCACATCCTCTCATTTGAAAATTCCTGTGCTTGACTAAGGAGGAGGAGGCCGCCCTGTCCTTCGGGATATTTCTCTCGCTAATACCCACCCAAATAGTTCGGATTTGAACTGCCACGCTCGCTCTGCTGTCGTTTACACTGACGTCCTAACAAGATAATACTAATATCCTTCGGCTGGGCACTCGATTCAGGTCCGGGCTGTCTACGGAGATGCGGACCACGACGTCGCTCGTTCTCGGCCTGGTGGGGTTGGCTTCCACAGTCCACGCCGATCCTACATGGCCTAATGACTTTGACGACTTCGAGGAGATCATGTACCAGGTCTTCGGTTTCAAGGCAAGGAACTTTGCTGACATGGTATTTCCATGCAACAATGAGCCGGTCCCTGGTCGTTTCAATTCGGCCGAATGGCTGCGGACTGGCTTCCACGACATGGCTACGGCAAACACTGTCTTCGGTACAGGGGGTCTCGATGCGTCGCTTCAATACGAAATTAACAATGAGGAGAACGGCGGTCCTGCCTTCAACAACACCCTGGTCTTTATGTCTCCGTTCTTCAACAAGAAGACAAGTTTGGCCGACCTCATCGCTTTGGCAGTCTACACTTCTGTCCGGGCCTGTCAGGGCCCCATCGTTCCCGTCCGATACGGCAGACTAGACGCCACAACTAGGGGTCCAACTGGCGTCCCCCAAGTACAGAACAGTGTCTTTACCTTTCGGCAGCAGTTCGAACGCATGGGCTTCAATCCAACTGAGATGATTCAACTTGTTGCCTGCGGCCACAGCATCGGCGGCGTCCATAGCGATCCGAACTCTAGAATTGTTCCGCCTGGTACACTGGAGAATGACGTCGGGCCGTTAGATCTCACCCCGGACGTGTACGATAACCACGTTGTGACGGATTATCTCAGCGGATCTACCCCCAACCCCCTGGTCACGGGCCCGTCAGTCGCTCTCGGTCACCATTCTGACTTTAAAGTCTTCAACTCAGACAGCAATGCCACAGTGAGAGCTATGGCAAGTGATTCTGCTTTCCAGAGTGTCTGCCAGGATGTGCTAGGACGTATGATCGATGTTGTCCCCAGCGGTATATCGCTCACGGCGCCAATCAAGCCTTACGACGTGAAACCCAGCAACCTGCAGCTGCTTCTTGGCGCGGACGGGAAGACACTTCAGTGGACAGGGTATATACGGGTCCGCACGACGGCGCTGCCGCAGAACGGTATTGAGAGTCTCACTATCACCTACAAGGATCGATTCGGGGGCTCGGAATGTGGTGGGTCGTGCTCTTTTACCGTCATGCAGGAGGGCGTCGGTAGTGGGTTTGATGAAACATTTGCAGTGGGTTCCCTTTCTCGTGCCTCCTTATTACAAGCTAACCACGTTCCCAGTTCTTCCCCATCGACAACGCTATTCCTGCTTCGAGCGGAATATCCTCCTTCGCCATATCCATCAACTTGGCCGATGGAGCCACAATCCACCATGACAATAACGGGAAGCACTACACTGTCCAGGACGCCATCATATTTCAAAAGCAGCAGTCATGTCTCCTTCCGCTTTCCGGCACTCTTATCCTCACGGCAGCCGTCCGTAACGACGTCGCGGAGGGTCCAATCAGCGCCTCAATTGCGTACAAGACCCCTCAGACGAACTCACCCGTTCCGCGCCTACAGATGATGAGCGTGGAACTAACCAAGGGCAAGTGTCACGGAGAATACACTTTGTTTTCTGTGGATACAACCATTCCCGGCGGTCTGAGTTCCGAGTCGACAATCGACATCACAGGTAGTGACTACGCGGAGGAATTCAGACGTGTCGACGAAATCGGAGAGAAATGCGAGCTGCTCGAGGCGTCTGACAAGTGCTCAGTCGTGGAGCCCCCGGTGTCATCGAGTACGTCCTCGTCAGCTACTAGGAGCGACTCTATCACCTCAATTACCGCGTCGGGTACGATAACCTCAGGTTCCGGGAGTGAAACTGCTTCATCATCTTCTCGTTCCGAGACTGTTACATATGCCTCGCCGACGGCCTCCTTAGCGCATCCATCGACTGTGGGAGCCTACTCTCTAGTAGGGTGCTGGAAAGAAGGGATCGGGGTGAGGGCACTGGAGGCGAAGGCCACAGCTGTCGCTGATATGACGCTAGACAAGTGCGCCGGGTTTTGCAGCGACTACAGGTATTTCGGAGCTGAGTATGCTAACGAATGTGGGTATTGTTCCGGTGGTAAGATGTGTTTATGTGCTAATCCCCCCTAGGCTACTGTGGCAACGAGCTTCACGGCACTAGTGAAGAGGCACAACTGGATGACTGCAACATGGCGTGTGCTGGGAATCAGTACCAGTATTGCGGTGCCGGAAACAGGATCTCGCTGTATCTCGACGATGAGAAGGAGGTTGTCGAGCCCAGACACCCGCCCACCGTCGGCTCATACGAGTTTTGGGGATGCCGGACCGAGGTTTCCGGAGTGCGGGCTCTACCGGACGCGATCCTGGTTAGGAACAACATGACAAACGACATGTGTGCGGAATTTTGTGATGGGCACACGTTCTTTGGCACAGAATATGGAGGGGAATGCTTTTGTGGGAATGTCCTCAACAAAGAGAGCGAAGAAGTGGACGAGAGTGAGTGTGGCATGCTTTGCTCCGGAAGTGGTACGGAGTTTTGCGGAGACGGGAAGCGGTTATCGGTCTACAGGTTAAAATACGAAGATGACGGCTAATTGGGGAGGAAGGAAGCCGGCAAGGTGTATGATACGACTAACGGTATGGCTTACCCAGTAGAGATATATGATAGAGTTGGGAGTATACGCTCGGCTTTAGACTTAGCCAACAGTTGCTACAAATGCAGGTTGAGTTGGAGACAGGGTGTCATGGTTCTAAAGGGTGCCTGACCGACATGAGATGCTGTCCGTTCCTCGCGAGACGGGTAGAAAGGGAACCCATCTGCAGGCTACGTCATTATCAGGAGTTCGTCCAGATATAGGCGGTGTAAGGCAGATGTGAAATAATATACAATGCGTCTATTCGTGGCCTCGTAACTATTATACAAAACCCCCAACATCCCGTTACCCAAGGGGAAAAACAATCTCAGACAAAAGATGGTTATAGGGACGGCAAGTCCTCCCGACAGATAGGACACTGCAGCCTGAAGACCATCCAGCCCTCCAGACAAGAGCTGTGGAAGACGTGGCGGCAAGGCGTCACCATGTAAGCCCTGCTCCCCAGAACAGCTGCCATACTATCGCCCTTTTCTTCCGCGCCACGCGCGGGGAGGATGGGCAGCTCGAGGACCTCGCGGCAGATGGCGCAATCGACGGCCTTGACGCCCGGGTCGTTGACCTCAGGGAGGGCATCGGGCGTCAGTGCCAAGGGGAGGCGGCCCGACTCGAGGGCGTCGAGGCGGAGGACGGGGTGGTAGTCCCACGCGGGCGGCGCCCAGGACCGGGGCAGGCCGAAGCGCGGGCCGAGCACGTCCTGCGCCGCGAGGATCCACAGCTGGAGCCAGACCCACGCTGCGAGTATGAGGAATGTCTTGCGGTCCGTCTCCGCGAAGAGGACGTTGTCACGCACACAATAGACATAGGCCAGGGGCGCGAGGCGCAGCAGCGACTGGCCCGTCACGAAGGTGCGCGAGAAGGCACGGCGACAGTTCCGCTGGACGTTGCGGTAGATCTGCGGGACCCAGAGCGAGAGGTATAGGAAGGCGACAAGGTTGACGAGGAGGTGGCGGGCGGGCGGGTACCAGGTCGTCGAGGCGACGAGGAGGAAGAAGAGCGCCGAGGTGGAGAGGGCGACGCGGGACATGGCGGAGGAGAAGGTGGGCGGCGTTTCCTGGGGTGTGGGGCGGGGAACGGCGGAAGCGGCATTCGCGACTTCTAGGATCTCGGCGTCGATGTCTTGGTCGGATGGGACGATCACCGGGGGCGAGGACGGCCTGCTAGGCGGGCGGCTGGCTGGCGCGGAGTTCCCGCGCGACGCATCGGCCGGGGTCTCTCTCCCGCTTCTCGCGGCCTCGCGCTCGCGCTGGCGGAGCCAGTCCTGCTGCTGGACCTCGAAGACCTGGTAGGAGAACGTAGCGCCCACCAGCAACGACGTGAAAGCGCAGAACATGAGCGCGAGCGCCTGCAGCGAGGATTCGGACGAGAGCATCAGGGCCGCGGTAACGCCGGTAACCAGGGCGTCGGCCATGAGCATGACGGCGCCGGTGTGGAAGGAGACCCGGCCCATGGTGGAGGGAGTGCTGGTCTCGCGGATCTGCTTCTTCAGGAGGTGGATCTGGGCGACGAAGATGAGGGCGTAGGCGAGGAGGCAGGCGTTAAGGCGGGAGCGGAAGATCTCGGCTTTCATGCCGACGAGGTGCTGGCCTTCGAGAGGAGGGAAGTCGGGCGGGCCCTTGGTCTCCAGGAAGAAGGCGCAGTCGGGGGAATAGATAATGGCCGAGAGTTGTAAGTCCGGCACGCCACGGATGGGGGAGCCGAAGGGGTGCTTTAGCTCGCGCTCGATGTCGGCGATGACGCC
Organism: Microascus cirrosus; assembly: GCA_030271035.1. NCBI lineage: Eukaryota > Fungi > Ascomycota > Sordariomycetes > Microascales > Microascaceae > Microascus > Microascus cirrosus. The sequence continues at coordinate 51,385 of JAMBUN010000115.1, forward strand.
GGCCATGGATTCTGCCTCGGGGTCGAACGTACGCATGTCTAGCCGGTCCTGGTCCGGCGGGAAGATCTGCGCGTACATGATGTATTCACAATGCGGGGACGGACTGTAGACGTCGACGTCCTGGATGTCCGAGGTCCAGGGGATGCGAGCGTCGAAGGAGAGATACCGCGCGCGCTCCCTCAGTCTCCGTGTGATGGTCTCGTTCAGGACCGTCTGGCTAGATTGGTAGAATTGAGGTCCCGGGCTGAGGTGGGGGAGTGCAAAGATGCCGTCAAACTTCTCGCTCGTGGTAGTCAGGAGGAGCGCGCCGTAGCGGCGCCAGTGCACGCCGTGCAGCCGCATGTTCCATGTGCTGCCTGACCCATCCGCGTCCTCGATGGTGATGTCGGCGCGCACCATGTTTGCCTCGGCGTCGGCCTCGCCGTTCTCCCGGTCGTGTATCCGCGCCTTCATCTTGCCCTCCCGGCCCGTGACGTTCCTAGCCCACGGCATGCGCGCGCCGTGCCATTCGATGTCGGGTGCGATGGCGCTGAGGTTGTAGTCGGTAGCCTGGCGGGGGGCGGAGGCATCGCGGCGGACCCACGTGCCATGGACGTGGCCGGAGACGTTCTGCCACACGGGCTGGCCCTGGCCTAGGCTCCAGCGGTCCTCGTCGCCGACGGGGGGGATGGCGGCGCGGCTGGTGCGCAGGCATCGCTCTCTGAAACTATCCATGTCATCCCAGGCCAAGCCGTCGCCCTCGCGGAAACCCGTGAGGTTAAGGAACCTCGGCGCCGCCTCCTCAGTATTGTTCTTTCCACTGTCCTCCGGCACGTTGCCCTCGTCCTCGTCGTCGGGGAGCACGGGCGTGAATTCTCCCCATCCCGTCGAGTTGAGTACGGATAGTGCGGCGTGCTGAGAGTCGAGGCGCTGAGCGGCGAGCTCGCTGGCGGAGAGGAGCGTTACCGGGTTGTCCGGGAAGAGGAAGAGCCAGCCGAGGAGGATGAGGACAAGCGGGAGGGTGCGCGAGTATTCGCGTGGCGCCCTCACGGGGCGGTCGGCGGCGGGCGGGTCGTCGGGCATTGTGCCTGGAGGTCGGGGGCTTTATATGTGCATTTCTATATCTGGCGCCAAGGTGTCGCTGGGAGGGCCGGAGGTTGTGAAGACCAGTTTGGAGTTCGTCAGGAGTGAACTGTGGAAGTATGAATATCGCGATGAGTCCTCTTTGAGGTGTGGACGGATTTAGTGGATGTGTGTGTGGGTGCTGGTATGATACACGGGGTGCCCGATAGCTGCACTGTGTATACAATAAGCAGGTAATTAGGTGCTGGAGCATTAATGGAACACTGTTCATGCTGACCATGAAGTTTATCAGCTTCTGTCAGTGCTTCCATCGGCCTCTTGAACAGTCGATGCCCATCCAATCCCTGAATTCGGAGTTATTTAACTAGAACCCTCACTCAAACTGTCCAAAGTCTTTCCGAAACCCTCCACAATCCAAGCTCAACTATCCCAACCTTGGAGGGCGGCCGTCACCCTAACCGTATCACCTTCAGCCTGTTTAGCAGTGTTTCTCGAAGGGCCACCCCTAACCCTGCGCTCTCTATACTGGTGAGAGGGGCTTCGGTTACTATGGCTCTACCTTCCGGTCCAACCTATCATCAGGTACTATACTAATACCGATATATGCTGGCACAGCCTTGCAAGGCCAAACTTGGGCTGGTTGTCAATACAGTTTGCAATTGATATGGACACAGTACAAGGTTACAGGGAGAAGAGGGTCGCTATCCATATCCAACTCCGAAAGTCAGCAAGCCTGCTCAAAGAGCTTGAGACTTGCAACGTTGCTAGACTCAGGGATTCACATAGCTTACTTTGCTATATGGAAAATAAAAAAATTAGTCCTGGAGTATGTATCATTAAGTATTGGCGAACTGTAGAAGGACGTATACATCGATCTACTATAGAACACAAGCTGGCGTTCAGCGAATTGTAGGGCCTCTCACGAAGTTATAGAGGGAAACCAGCGGGGTTCGTGCAGAGGCTTATATTGGCCTTTATGAGATTCAAGTCCTCATAGCCCATTGTCAGGAGCTTGTGGATTTGAAGAGGTCTTATACGTTAAGATACAAGCTCAACTCAGTCAATGTGAATTGGTTCTCAAGCAGCATATTGCTCTCCTGCAGACTGAGCTCCACTCTCAACCACGCCTCAAACCGCCTGCAGCTGGGAGCTCCATCCACGAAACCCAATTGTCCTCAGCCCCCTACAGAATCCAGCGAGATACATCGAACGTACCCGCCATTTGGATCTCAAGCGACTCACCTCCAGACATAAAACAAACGCTCCATCCGAACCTCTACCGCCCTGAACGCACACGCCTCTTAGCAATGTCCGACAACAATAACAACGGCAAAACGGAAGTGAGTTGACCACGACGTCCCCGCCCTTGCCCTATGGCGACGGCCCGCAGCACCGCATGCGTCGTCCCACCCACTGCGCATCACAGCATCTTGCCTCGTTCCTATGCCTTGCCCTCGTCTCCCTCTCCTCTCATTCTAATAGCTAAAGCTAACGAGGGGGCTCAACAGCAGCCGCCCGCCGAAGACTCGCGCGCAGACCTCAACGCCGCTGTAGAGGACCTCCTCAACTCGCTCTCCAACAAGTTCGCCGGTGTCTCGAGTGAGATATTCGCCAAGAGTACGTCGTCCCCTCCATCCTTCCCCCCCCCCCCCCAAAAACCAAACCCCTCCGTTTTCTCTCCTTGACCCCCT